>JAURVB010009966.1:0-47376 GCA_033002965.1 Piper betle | reverse complement strand
GTTGCTTTAAGTGCTATGTAGATCAGTTAATTCAACCCTGAACCCAGTGATCGTATGCTACAATCATGTTTTATGTGGTCCTTGTATCATTTTTCTTTACTCGATCACAGTATAACTATAGCTTTGATTTTATCTAGATATTCTATGATTTATGTTTATCTTATTTTAGGATCTATCCTTGTCTTTTCATTTTTAATCTCTAGATTGTCACCATTAATATGTACCATATTTTTCTAATGTTTCTCTGCTGCAACTTCTAACTGTTATGACCAGTTAAGTTTACAGATTTATGTTTGCTTGTATTCAGGCATACCAAGCCGGACTCTCTAAAAATATTTATCTATGAAGGTGTTAAAAGCCAGAATCTTTCTGATGATTTAAGAATGGACTTGAGCAAGCTTTTAAGTGTTGACATTGTCTTAACAACTTATGAGGTGCTTAGAGAGGATTTAGCACATGACTTTGATAGGCATGATGGAGACCGGCGTGTTATGCGATTTCACAAAAGGTTTGTTTAAAGTTTTTGTTTTTGGATCGTGTAATTTTTTTGTTGTTACTGCATGAAATCTGTTTAACTTATTCATTTCCGCTAGGAACATAATCTTTCCACCTAGTTTTTTGAGTGCATGAACATTAGTTACATGAAAAAAATGTAGAAATTAATATGATATTTGTTGTGGGACCATTGTATGAAAGTATTTTTGGATCCAAAAGAGTGAAGTTTCTTCATTTGTGAATTATGCTCGCATTTTCATGTCAAGTTTTGAGTTTTTTTAATTACCAATTAATTTTGAGTGCCAATTCACATGAGGAATGCTGATAAATTACTGGATGGATATTGTGATGATCACCATAACTCTTTATCAGACCTAGGTTGGTTGATTGCATGGGTTTTATATGACCCTTTGATTGTATTCATATTTAAATGGATAACACTTAACAAACAAAGTAATATGTTTTTTTGTGGATGCCCTTCCCATTGCAATGTCCAAAAAGGGGTCCAAAAGATGGTATACTTCCATAAAGTTTTGACACCATGCTCATTATATACTTCTCCAAATTATTTTGTTAGGCATCATGAGATGGTTTTTGAATTGGATATGGTAATATAACCACCTTCCAATGCAATGCTGGGTACGAAGAAAACTGTTTTGCATCTATTTGAAAGGATGACTCATTGACATTACAAATGGATGGATTATAATTTTTATGTCTAACTCATTAGGACTTCCTGGTTGAATTATTTTGGGATTGCTTGATTTTCGTTGGATTGTTATGGTTGTAAGAATGAAATTCTCTCAGATGACGGGATTATGTTATTATACTTAAGACAAGTTTCGTGGCACTTCTTGCATGAAATGGAGACGGTTGAAACCTACCTACAAAATATAACTGTATTTGGTTAATAGTTTTTGTTTATGAGAAGGGAAATATAATTGTTGGCTATTGCCTAATTCTGAGTTTGTTTACCTGTTTCAGATCCTCATATGTACTAATCCAATGAAATTGTTGTGTGCATTTTTTTTCTTTTCTCTGTTAGTTTATAATTGCTTACTTCTTACAAATCCATATCTAGGTATCCAGTTATTCCCACACCCTTGACAAGGATACATTGGTGGCGAGTTTGCTTGGACGAAGCTCAAATGGTTGAAAGTAATGCTGCTTCTGCAACTGAAATGGCTCTACGGTTGCATGCTCAACATCGTTGGTGTATCACAGGAACACCTATACAACGGAGGCTTGATGACTTGTATGGGCTTGTGCGATTTCTTACCATTAGCCCATTTGATATCCATAGGTGGTGGGTTGACATAATCAGGGACCCATACGAGGTAAGTACTTGATTCTTTGTCCCCTAAGTGAACGTGAGGAATTTTTTTAAACAATTAGAGCATCAACAGCTCCATAGATGAGGTGGCAAGGACTTGAGTGATTGTTTCACCTGATGTTGGAGCACTTTCACTTGTCTTTAATCAGGTTGGACTCTTAAAAGTGATAGTAAAACCAACTTTGAAAAGTTTCTTTACCATGAAGGTTTCCACTATCATGTATTTAGAGGCAGTGTCTGAAATAAATGAACTTGGAATTTCCTTTTTGTATTTGATAAAAGATTGTTCCCTTGGGCAGATGTTTTGTGAAATTAAATAGATAATGAATATTTCCTCATTTATCTTGTTCTGTGGAGAGTAGTGCTCTTGCTGATATGGTGTTTGGTTGCAATAGAAAACTTTATATGAAATCTCAAGAAAGTTTTATCAAAGTTCTTTTTGTTACAAGTATAGAAAGTAACAGAGATCACAAATAATGTTTGGCGGTTATAGTTCCTAAGGCAATTTAGTTCAAGCGTTTGAAAAAAATCAAAAGGCATCCACTCTTTTTTATTTTGTAACGTTTTGTGAAGGTTTTTAAAGAGTGTTTGTGTCATTTTATATTTTGCCAATGTTTTGCCAAACATATTTTTTTAGTTATTGTTATAATTTTATATTTTTTCAATGAACAAGCTTAAAACAATGCAACCAAACACCTTATTAAGTTATGTATATTCTGGTACTAACTGGTTCTTGTAGTGCGGGGATGCAATTGGGAAGGAGTTTACACATCAATTTTTTAAAACAATCATGTGGCGATCATCGAAAGTCCATGTATCAGATGAGTTGCAGTTACCAGCACAAGAAGAGTGGATATCTTGGCTCACTTTTTCACAGATTGAAGCTCATTTTTATCAAAAACAGCATGAATCTTGTGCAAAATTTGCACATGAACTGATTGAAAGTCTAAAAAATGGTATGTATAACAGTTTTCTCTTCATGTATGTGTTCTTTGTCTTCATAGAATTGTAAGCTAAACCTCTTAGTTTTGATCATGTTAGTGATACTATTTAGTCAATGAAAGCAAGCTTATTGTAATATAACCTAAAGTAATCTCACATCCAATATCTAAATTAGGGTAAGATCCCATATTGTAATGGGAGTGTGCTTGTAGATCTTTAACTTGGGTTAACTATTTTGAAGGGATGACTTAGGCTCATCAATTTACATTTTGGCTAGGTTATTAATTTGTAGTGACTCGGCTAAAGTGCAAATCGGGGGACCAAGTCATCTCTTTAAAAGTAGTTAACCAAGTTGAAGAGCTATAGGTATATCCCTAATACTATTTTGGATCTTACGCCAATAGGTATCAGGGGTGTGATTAATTTTGTGGGATCTTACACATGCAATATGTATCATTAACATATCATCTTAATTTCAGGTACTAATAATCCATGCCACTTTTTTCTTGCCCAACATGATACTGCAAAACTGCTGAATTCTCTTCTGAAGCTTCGTCAGGCTTGTTGTCATCCTCAGGTTGGCAGTTCTGGTTTGAAATCCTTACAAAAGTCGCCTATGACTATGGAAGAGATCCTACAAGTGAGTTTTCTTTCATAAGTTGGGTTTTTCCAAAGTGAGAAGCCTTCTCTTTTACTTATGTGTTAGTCTTTAAATGATCATGTCAACCATCCTATGCAATTTTGTCAACCTCCTATAACAGGCAAAAGGCATTTGATAATATGTTCAAATAATATTGTTGCATAAAGAAAATCCACTTCATCCTGAATTAGCCAAGGTTGAGTGAAATGGATCCTGCTATGCCAACAAAAGAATCTGTGTCCCAAGCCTATAAAAAGGATGGTTGGACTCAGAAAGTCATCCAGCCATGAAAACTTGCCATTTTTTATGTGGGCATTTTTTTCTCGCATAAAAAGCCATTCAATTTAGAAAATGTTACCATGTTTTGAAACATAATATTGGTTTTTGTTTGATTGTGACAATAATCTATTGTTAGCTTCACTGGTTTATATGTGACTTCTCATCCATATCCATCATGTCTTACTAAAGGTGCTTAATTTCTTGTCTTTTCATTTATTAGTTGCATGGTTTAGTCTGAAATTCTGAATTGGTTGTGTGATCTTGTTCATCTTTTTAGTATTCGAAAAATTCAGTAGCTAATTGTGTATGCAAGACGAGTTTATATTTCCTACATGATAATCCACCTACATTCTCAATTAATAAATTGGTTGAGCTTCTTGGAATTAATTGTTTGTAAGATTTCTGTCAAACTGACATTTTGGTGAATTTGTGTCATCTAAAAAGCTGGCATAGATCTTGTTTATAATTTTGTGACACTTGCGTGAATCATGATATTTTATTGATATCTGATGTAGCATTATATATTCTTGATCTGTAAGAATCTGTCTATGCAGGTTCTTGTTGCTAAAGCTAAACTTGAAGGAGAGGAAGCTCTCAGATTGTTAGTTGTTGCTTTGAATGGACTAGCTGGGATAGCTGCTATTGAACAGGATTTTGTACGAGCTGTTTCACTTTACAAGGAGGCTCTGTCCTTTGCTGATCAGCATGCTGAAGATTTTCGCTTAGACCCCCTTTTAGATCTCCACATTCATTATAATTTAGCCGAGTTAGTGCCGCTTTCTGCATGTGAACATTCTGCACATGGTGGCCCCATCTCTAATGATCCTATTGGATCTAATCAATTTCCTGTGGATAGGGAAAGGCTAGATTTTTGTGATCCAAAATTGGATAGTGATGAACATGCTGCAGACAATGGACTTGTCTCTAGTGTATCTGGTCAAATTCCTTCAGGAAGAAAAAGGCCAGATTCTTTGGATTCAAAATTTGAGCATGATGAACAAGCTGCACACAGGGACCTTGTTTCTAATGATCCCAGTGGATCTGATCAATTTTCCATGGATAGCCAAGAGCTAGATTCCTATGATTTAAAATTGGAGCATAATGAGAAGTCTCCGGGAACCATTCCTGATTCAATAATTTCAAATCCAGATGCTGACAAAGGTATGATGCATGGTGTTCAGTCCAGAGAATCATTTAGGTCACTTGGTGATGATTGTTTGAGAAAGGCATGTGAAATTATTAAGCAGAAGTACTTGTCAGTGTTCATTTCCAAGCTATTAGCAAACCAACAGGAATTCAGAAGTTTGCATTCTCAGGTATTGCTCTTGCTTTTGGAACTTTATCTTACTCCAAAATAATTTATAATATAAGATACCTAAATTGATAATCTCACTCCATCTACTAGATATGTATTTTTAATAATTTCGTTGTTGTAAATTTTAGATGGTCTAACTACTTATCTCAAAAGCTCCAGCTGTTAGGAAAGTGAGCCACTAAATATTTACTTCAACACTCCCCCTTACGTGCAAACAGATTTTTAAGGCTTAGTACATGAACAAACACAGGGTAAATAGTCTATTGGACACAACATGGGGCAAATTAATATTTCTCCGGGCGCATATTGGCAACGGGATTCAAACTCATACCTTTTCTTTGATACCATGTAAATTTTTAATAGTCTAACCACTTGTCCCAAAAGCTCGAATTGTTATTAAAAAGGAACCACCAAATATTTACTTCAACAGTTGTCTCTCAGAGTTTTCTTGTATTTGCTAGTTAACCATTTCTACTATTATCGGTGGTTATTTTTTTGCTTCAATGAAGGTGTGTGATGAACTTAGGCAAAATAAAAAAGACAGTTCACCATGGTGGCTACAAGCTTTGGATCTAATTGAGAAGAAAGATGCCTCAAATGACATAATGAAGAAAATTGATGAGGCTGTTTCTGGATCTTTTAATGGCTCAAAATCACCAAGAATTTCCTCCAGGTTTTTTTATGCATTTTCTGCTAATTTTTTACTTGCATCTAAGATATTTTTTTTAATATTTTTATTTGCTGAGGTCTTCAACTTTAAAAACTTTGAAAAGTTAGATGACATCAATATGCCTTATTTAAGTTCAACAAGTGGAAAAAATAACAATGAATATTTGTTTAAGATGTGAAATGACCAAACTACCACTTTTTTTTCTCTTCTCTGTTAGTGAAGAATTATAATTGTAAAAGATGACGGCAAACAAGTAGAAGGGTAACAATGATCTTCATGCTTCATTATGATCTATGAGGCAATAGGTAATTTGCTGAATATTTTTAAAATCTAGATAATTTAATCACTTGTCCTAAAAGTTAAGATTTTGCACAAACATGGTTAAACATCCGTGTACAGCATGAGGTGTAGTAATATTCCTCCATGCATGTATCTTGGTGGGATTCAACCCCTCATTCTTTGGCTCAGCTGTCATGCAAAGTTAGATGGTCTAACCAGTTGTGTTAAAAGCTCAAACAGTTAGGAAAGAAAACCAAATAATATTTACTTTAACGGTAGTTTACAGAATATCTTGTTGACTGAAGGATGCAATGGGCCATTTTTAATAAGTATGCCTGTTTGCATCTGTCATAGGGCCAAGACATTTAAAATTTCTTTTCTGTGATAACTCGAAATTCTCCAAATGGATAAAAGAATTCTCTCTCCCTGTGGTTCAATAAAATTGCATTTCAGGTACTCTATTTTGCTTGGATAATCTTAATTACTGGTTGATACGCGACTAATGGAGGCTAGAAAACTGGTTGATGTACATATATTATAGCAAAAGAACAAAGTAGGAGGCGAGACAACAATTTCAATGTGGATGACATGCAGTCTTTTTTATTTTAACTAAAAGAAAACTACTTTTTGGGCTACTAAATTGCATTATGTAATCAACTCAAAAAACAAAATAAAAAAAATGTGGGGTTCATGACTGGCCACAACTCTAGGCTAGGGGCTGAAGTTTGATGGGAGAGATGGACCATAATCTTCTTTAACATATTATGCTGTCATGACATTCACTTTTCATTTGTGTATTTACGTGTTTAACTACACTGAACAAGGATTCTGCATTCTTGTCATATCATCATTGTCATCCACCTTAACTCAAAGGGTAGACTTTTCTTGGCATATAATCAATAAAAATGCATTGTTTTGTGATTTATGTGTGTGACTGCAGTTGGGAATCTGTACATAGTTTATGTATACAAATTTGGTATACTTGAACTCCTAGAATACAACCCATCTTTTGTGTTTTGAATCCAGATTTCGAAACTTGATGGGGCTGAAGTTTCTCATTGAGAAGAGTTTGGATCAGTTGGCATCATCAAGGCAGGTTTTGCTTGATCGACTTATGGAGATTGATCAAACAATGGAAAATCCTCGAGATGATGATATTGACCGTATAAGAAATTGTCGGAACTGTCATAACATTCCTGAAGGTTGCTTATGTGTTCACTGTGAATTAGATGAGCTATTTCAGGTTATGTAACTGCCATGTTAATGATTTTGTTGCCTTATTTTTCTTTTCCCCAAGCATAACTTTCTCATTGCAATTTTCATGGGATGCTTATTTGCAGGTATATGAGGCTAGGCTGTTCCGCCTTTCAAAAGGGGGTGGTATTGCTTCTGCTGAAGAAGCTGTTGACTTTCAAAAAGAAATTTGCACTTAATCGTTATTTTGGAATTTATTCTCAATCGAATGATAATTCTGTCAACTCCTCCATGGGTGCCATGGATGATGGGAGAAAGCGAGATGTTAGGAAAAATATTTTGGTAAGCCTCTTCCAGATGAAGCATCGTATTTCATCAATATGATATCTATATAGTGTGATATACAAAATATATGGCAAAAGTGAAGTGTTTGGGTATTTCTATTGATCAACCATGCCATATATATAGGCCCGATTGGATAACAAATTATTTTGATTTGAGTTATCCAGGGGATACTTTATATATATATATATGATATACAATCAAATCTATTTATTGATTCAATTGAGTTCGTATGGTACCCAAATGGATCCCTAGGTAGTCACATTCCATATAGGAGTAGGAATAGGAATAATTCATTTGTCTTGCATCTCTACATGTTGTTGATTATTTACTCCGAATTTTGTCATTTATTTAAAATTTGGTTGGTTATCCTTTTGGTTTCATTCATCTTTTGCTCATATGAAGTTGCTGCTAAACTTGTTTTATTATGTTAAAATTAAGATATCTAGTTTATGCCCTGAAAATTGAGAAATTTGCTAACTTGTTAAAGTTTTAACCCGCATGTGTATGAACAATGGACAGATTTCTAGATCTCCATCAGAGTTAGAAATTATTCTGAGTGTTCTAAGAAATTACACCAAAACGCTCATGGGAAAAGATGGTGTGTCCTTTGCCAACAGACATCTTCTTTTATTTGAGGTATAAGCTTATCTTCTTCAGTTTCATAACTGTTTTTAATAAAAGTAGGCTTGTACTTTTATTACGTCCACTCTGCCCCAACAAACCAGGTAAAATCTATGTAACTAATCTACTGCTTTTGCAAATTAACTGTTGACATTAATGGAAGGTACATAATGGGCTCATTTATTTATTGTAGATAAATGGATAAATAGATAGATTGTCACTAATTTGTAACAATCTCCTAACCAAGTTTAGAATATACTAAGACTAACATGTTTCTTTTGAACAAAGAGAGGACAACCGATATTAATAAACTCACTAGCGGTCTTGACCATGACCGACAATATAAATAGACCATAAGCCTGCATGGGAGTTGCTTTTGCCCGGTTAGGAAGATAAGAATCCACTAGTCAATTAATAGACCCTACTAATAATATAATAGATCCAACTGATTATATAATAATAAAATAATGAGTTAATAGATCCATCTAATTGTATAATAATAAAATAAAGAAATATAATTTTAAATATTATATCGTACTATATTACATGATTATAACCATGTATGTATCTACATTAAATTCATTACAAGTTTAATCTTTTGCACTATTGTAATTGGTATTTAATTTTTTAGTATAAAAATTTTATAAAATTTGATTTTTTTGTTTAAAATTCCAGTATTTTAATAATTATTTAGTAAAATATTGATGATGTAATATCTTTTAATATTTAATAAAATATTGAATTTATATTTTTAAAACATGGCCGGTTAAATCAACTACACCTTTTGCTGCTTAAAGATGGGGTCAGTAATGGCCATGGCTAGGCCCCCCCTTGACAACCTTGACCTCAAGATTCTGTTCTAGAGAAGGGAAGTGAGTGTTGACATGAGATCAAGAAGATGGTGACGAGCGGGCAGGTGAAGCTGAATGGAGGACAGTGATACGGGAATTTGGACGAAAATGGCAGGCGGACGTAGGGTCGTAGGTGTGGCAAGTCGGCCTTTTGAGGTCAGAAGGGTGGCGGCTGCGCTGCCGACATTCATCATGCAGCCTCCATTGACGCAGCAAGCTTCCTGCTGTTATGGGTTGTAGCGGCCTTGGCGACTGCTTCTCTGCCAGGTGGTGCGGTGGTGGTCTTACAGTCGCTGTGCAGCATGGTGGTGGTCACGCCGGTGGCTCCTCCTTGGCCATAATGGTTGGACGCTGCCATGATGGTCAGTATAGTAGGCAAGGCTGGCGGTGGTCACGCCAGACATCGACAGCTCCTTCATGGCTGCCTTAGCCTTGGGTTGCATGTTGGTGATCGCTCCATGCAGGGGCAGGTTTAATGTCGCTGCCTGGTCTCCCTGCATGCTGTTTGAGGAGCCTACTACTTTGGCCCGCCGTCTGTCTCCCTCCAGGAAAAGGCATGTTTGTGGTTGCCTGCTCGTTGTCATTATAAACAACAATGAATGGTGTGTCACCCTTCTGTTGCATGGATGCGGAAGCAAATGGCGGTGGCTGCAATTTGGTGACGACTGTGGTTGTGGATTCACAAGTGCTGGGGCTTGTTTCTGCAATGGACTCCAACACCAATAGATCTATCGGCTCGCTTGGTTAATCATCGTAGACGTCAAAAATAGGGAGCCCATCCAGAGTCGATGTTGCTGTTGATAACCTTTTGATGAAATAAATTTATCATCGTGGCCATTTGCTGAGACAATTTAGATAGTTGCGAATGGTTTTCTCTCGATTGGCACTTCATTCCTGCCATACGCTTGTCCATGGCACTTGGCTTCGCCTTGTTGATCTTCCTGAGGAAAGAATAGCTCTCATACTGATTTGATAGGTTTTTGCTATGATTTTTTTTGAACCAGTTTTCCTACGATTTTAGAGTGAAATTGTGTCGAAACCTATTGAAATCGGAATAATTGAGGCCACTAATCTTGATATAGGTGGGTTAGAGATCACCAGTTTCGATGTTATAAACCTAAAGACCGAAATTGATTTTTTGATTGATTTCTTTTAAACAAAAGTAAATACAACCCTTTTTTATAGACTTACAGGCAGGTTTAGACAATAAACCCACTTGGAGGTTACATAACCCTTTTTATAGACTTACGTACAAGCGGGTTTAGAAAATAAACTCATTTGGAGGTTATATTGACTATGGATCCAAGTAACCGAAGCTTGTAATAGACCATAAGCCTGCTTGGGAGAGACAATCAATAGACCCAAGTAATGTAGTAGACCCAATTGACTGTGTAGTAATAATATAATAAGAGGTCTAACAAAATCAGAATCAAATAATGGATGAAATATATAGATGGACTGGCAGGGACTCTAATAGATCTTTGCTTAAGATGATCTATCTTCATTCTTTCATAAACCAAATTAGAGTACAAAGACTTATTTATAGTCTCCTACGCAGGTTTTGTTAAAAAAATGACTACTGGCCTGATACCCAATAACAGCTTCATTACATGGGGAATCGGTAGATTATCTATTGCCAATTTTTCAAATGACAACAGGCCATTTTGGTAGAGGAAATAATTTAGGGATAGATGACGGGCAATGTAATGGATATGCTAGGAGTCCTATTATATAATGCTTGTTGGTGGAGAACTTCATATAGCATTTTGTGTTTCTCACTTCTGTGGGCATCCCTCCCTGTTGGCAGTGAACTTTATATAATATCATATGCCATTCTCACTTCTGCGGGCATCTATGCCTAGATGGTTTTTTACTCTTGGTTGTGATAGCTTGTGATCATTGCAAAATTACCTATTGTAAATTTCAAACTTGGGTAATTATCAGCTTCAAGATCGCTGGGCGTTTGTAGGTGGTCCCACAAGGATGGGATCATCTAATATTGGAGGAGGAAGATGGAAAGGGTAAATTAAGATTAGGGACCTGGAGAAATTTCCATTCATTTATAAATAGGGTTATCTTTCAATATGTGGTTTCTTTGCCTGTGCCTAGCGTGCCCCTAACTACCCGACTGTTAGCTTTATTTGGAGTAAACTCGAATATGCTTGCATTAATATTGAGAAGTTTTATAGGCAAAAGTCAATAGAGAAACAATTTTTAGGCAAAAGTTTTATAGGCAAGAGTAAACTTTTAAGATTGTGATAGGATTCTCGCCTTGTCCAATTTGTTATTGCTTTACCCTCTTTAAGGAACCTAATCCATGACATGATTGACTCCTTTGCAATCGATTAGCTGATTCGAAGCTATTGGAAATGAAGCTGAAATGTTCTTTAAGCATCTTTTTCATTCCATTCTCCACTACTCTTTCTACTCATATTCCTTTTGGCAGGAGGTTGTCATATGAACAATCATCTCTTTGGACTCGAAAAAGTCATAAAAGAAGAAAGAAAGTTTATAATCTTTGCCTCTCTTACCAACAAAGCTCTTGGCTCTCATGGTTTTATAAAGGAATTTTTATCTTCTTTTAAGATCTGGTTGGAAATGAACTTATATTAGCTATCAAACACTTTTTGAATGGGATGATTTTCTTCGTTCCTGTAATTACAGCATCCTCTCACTATAGTTCCTGAATCTCCCGGTGCAAGATCCTTTGACCTCTTATGGCTCTCTTTGCAACTTCATCTACATGTGCATTTCCATGATTATGGCCGCCTGCTTGTTTTCTCTATTGCCTTAGTTGATTGTTTCAAATCAGTCTCCTTTTGTGAAGTGTAAATTTACCAATGAGAACATTTTACTTGCTCATGACTTGGTTTGCAATTTCAATCGAAGGTATGACCTTAAGAGATTTTGTGTGAAGGTAGATCTCAAAAAGGCTTTTAACAAAATGAAATAAGAATTCCACTTCCTTGTCCTCCATGATATGGTCTTCAACAACTATTGGATCTCTTAGATAAAGGAATGCGTCACTAGCCCACTTTCAATCAGTGGGTGCAATTATAATTTCTTTAAAAACAACTGTGGCTTGAGTCATGGGTTCCCTCTTTCCCCTCTTCTATTCAGTCTTTGTATGAGAGCTTTGTATGCCATGCTTGAGAGGAAGGTCTCGCAAAGCCCTATTGTGCTACCTTCAATTAGGAATGCTCCGAGAATTTCCCATCTTCTTTTTGTCGATGATCTCTTTGCGTGTTCTGAAGGCAATATCCAGTCAGCTACTTATATAAAGAAAAGTCTTTAGGAGTTCTCTTCTTTCTTGGGTTTGGAGGTTAATTCTACGAAAGCATCATTTTCTTCTTTCAAGCTCATGAGTCCAAGAATGAAATCTCCTTGATCTTTGATAATCATGTGGAGAGCTCCCCATTGGTTATTTGGGTCTTCCTTTGAGTTTAAAAAGCTCTCATATGCGATGTATTTGCCCCTGATAAAATTAGAGAGCTAAGTTCATGGGCACCTCAAGCATGGCATACAGAGCCTTCAACTCAAGAGTCTTGCTTATTATATGATGTTGGCCTTCAACTCACAAATAAAATTCTTAGTGCTATGTCTAGATTTCTACATTTAAGCTCCCCAAGAGGATCCTCAATCATATTT
The DNA here is from genome assembly GCA_033002965.1 of Piper betle. Lineage (NCBI taxonomy): Eukaryota > Viridiplantae > Streptophyta > Magnoliopsida > Piperales > Piperaceae > Piper > Piper betle. Next base: position 34,764 of record JAURVB010009966.1, on the reverse strand, counting down.
TTAAGCTTTAATCAGCTTTTCTTTGGAAAGGAAAGATTAAATGCTACGATTTCCACAATGTTAATTGAAGGAAAGTCTGCCAACTCTCTATTGAGGGAGGTCTTGGAGTTCGTGACTTATCATAGGTTAATTTAGCAAGTCTTGGCAATCTGTTTTGAAGGGTACATATTAACAAAGAGAGCTTTTGGGTTAAGTGGTTTCATGATGCTTACATTTCAGTTCATTCCATATGGTTTGTTCTACCTCGCTCTCTCTCTCTCACGCTTGGAATTGTATTTTCTCGTAAAGGGGTAGACTCTTTTTAGGTTGTTTCTTCAAAATTGGTGATGGTAGCCTCATTTGCACATGGCTTGATCCTTGGTTAGATCATTCTTCCCTACTACCAAAATTTGTTACAGAATAATAACAGAACTTAGGGGTGTTATCAATGAGATCCTTGCTGAGCTAAATGTCAATGGATCTTGGCACGTTCGACTGATATTTTATTTACGAAAGAGACTTTGCCTTTTCAAATCAACACATCCTGTCCTTGTCCAATTCTTGTGACAACATTTCGTTAGTTGATCCCTCGGGTCAATTCTTTCTTAAGAGTTGTTGGAATTTTTACGTGCTCATGGTGATTGTACCCGTGGCATTCTATTGTGTGGTTCAAGCAAAGATCTAACGAACACGCTTTTATTGTTGGGCTCATTATGCCCAAGGGAATTTCAACATTAGATTTGTTGCATAAGAAAGGATTCTAGCTTGCCAATCGACGTTATTTGTGCATGGAATCATATGAAACCCTAGATCATGCCTTTTTTGGCTGCTCGTGCTGTTTGCACCCCTATGGTGCCAAATCCTCCACAAATGCCATATTTCAACATCGGGTGCTCTCTTTTAATTAGGAGGTTCATTGGCTGCTTACATTTTGTGCTCAAAATCCATGTTCTAGCATTCTTGTGAAGCCTCTTTTCATCACATTCCTTGCCTTTATTTGCTATGAGCACAACAAGAGAATCTTTGAAGACATTTCAAGCCATCAAGAGGACAATTATCTCAACAAGGTTCTCATGATGTTAACTTGTGAATGGTAAATTCTATCACTATGCGAACTCTTGCTTATCAATTGTCTCCAAGATCCAATTAGCCTCTGTTGTTTTTAATTACAAGCAAAATGTTCTAGACAAATGTAACTTTGTGTTTTGTCTAAATCATGCTTTTTGGAAATAAATGCTGTGTGGATAAAGTTTCCCCCGGCAAGAAGTTTGTTCAATGTACAGGCGTAAGCAATGTGTGTGCAAATGATGAAAATAAAAGGGCAACCTCAAGATTGCATTTGAGGAAGCAGAATCCAATGTTGGATGCATTTAGCTCAGAAAAGTGACCTGCCAGTGGGTCCTTCAAGGATGGGACCCAATATTGGGGAAGGAAAATGAAAAAAAGTAAATACTAAATCAAGAGTAGGGACCTTAGGAAATTTCAAGTTGCTGTAAGATGTGGTTCTCTTTCAAATAAAGCTGATTTCACAACTTTTAAGAACTTTTTAACCAATAACATGTACAAATGCAGGTCTGAAGAATGGCTACTATGATGGGATTTTATTGTTTATGAACTTTTCTTCTCTTATTTAAATGCCTGTGTTTTGTCTAAAACATACTTGTTTGGAATATAGACAATGAGGAAAGAGTTTCCCCTTGCAAGAAGTTTGTCCACTGCACAAGCACAAACTTTGTGTGCATATGATGAAATCAAAATGGCAACCTCGAGATTGCGTTTGAGGGAAGCAGATTCCAATAGCGCTGGAGTTGATGCATTTACATTAGAAGAGTTACCTGCAGCCAGCGTACAATTTTCCAGTGACAAATTTCATTCCTTGACTTCGTTGAATCGCATAAAAGGTCAACTTCGCTATTTGAAGGTGATTTTTTCCATTGTTCATTCACATTGTGATAGAATTTAGGTCTTGTTTGTTTTGGGACTTATGCTTTGTGATTTTCTCTAGTAGGGACTGGTAATTTTGGAACAGAAAACTAAACTGAAAATTCAGAACCATGGAAACTTTACATGCCATTCAGGGATAGCAGACACTCATATTAATAAAAATGAAGATGAGTCTTGCCCAGTTTGTCAAGAAAAGTTGAATCTTCAGAAAATGGTATTCCAATGCGGTCACATTACTTGCTGCAGATGTAGGTTTCTGTCGCTCCATCTTGATTTAGTAATTATTTTCCTATTAGTATGCTACTTAAGTGTTTTTTAATATTCCATAGTGTTGTTATTTATAACTGTAAATTTTAGATGGTCTTACTACTTGTCTTAAAAGCTTAAGCTATTAGAAAAGGAAACTACTTAATATTTACTTTAAACCCCTCCCTTACATGGAAGCAAATTTTTTATGCTTAGCATGTGGATAAACATGGGGCAAATAATTCATTGGGCATAACATGGGGCATATTAATATTTCTTCATGCATATATTGCCAACAAGATTCGAGCCCTTGCCCATTACCTATGATACCATATAAATTTTAAATGGTTTTACTACTTATCTCAAAAGCTCAAGTTTACTTAATATTTACTTTAACAATAACTATAGTAAAATATGTGTCTAAGAACCACTTAATATTTACTTGAACAATAACCATAGTGAAACATGTATCTAATATTGAGCATTTTAGTTAGGATCAGGGTCAAACCTCTGGTTTTTTATTGTAATGGTCAAAATCTTAAATTTTTGTTTTAGGTGCCATTGCTGCTTGTCCCTGCACTCTTTCATTTCCTTGTTATTGATATTTGTTTTAAGTTTGCAATCATGGATGCCAGTGCTTGTTCCTACAGTATTTTATTTTTTGAAAAAATTGAAGTTAGTCATGAAGCATTTTGAACATCATTGATGATAGTCCTTAATGGTATGTTTAGTTGGCATGAAAAAAATGCATTAGGAAAATTTTAAGTGGTTTCTCATAGAAAAGGTAGTATGCATATGTAAATTTTGAAATTAGTATACATTCATTTATGGGTGAAGAACGATCAAGATTTTTTACCAGTGGTCCAAAAATTCATTCACCAACTAATTGGTTTGTGTTTTGAGGAAGGAATTGGTTTGTGAAAAAAATTTGATGGAACAACTAATTGGAGGAAATCGTGATTATTCTTCTAGAAAAATGCATTGAAGTTATCTACTTTTCTTGGGGTAGATCACTTACTTTGCTATGGGGAGAGGAAAACCACTTCCAATTTTCTACTTCCATATTTCTCACATCCAAACCATTGACATTTGAGTGATAATGTTTTATTTCTACAGGTTTGGTTGAAATGATGGAACAAACATTTCATAATGGAAGAGGACAGTGGGTCATGTGCCCTACCTGTCGTCAGCGAACAGAATATGAGAATATTGGATTTGTGAATGATGGGAAAGCAGGGGTCTGTGATTCTGTAATGCCATCATCATTGGAAGGTCATGACATTTCTGAAGTTTCTATGGCAGTGAGTGGCTCCTATGGCACAAAGGTTAGCCATATGATCCCTTTTGTTGTGCTAACTGATGATAGTAGATCACCATATTATGATCTTGGGCATGTTAAATGTTTGTTTCTGTTAGGTTCTTAGTCATTTGCATTGGTAGTAGAGTTAACACTCCTGCTATAATTATGTTAGGAAAATAATTAGCTACAAGGTCTTACAACCAATACTGGCTGTAAAACCTAATGAACAACTAGAAATTCATTGGTGATAGCACTTATTTATTTCTGAAATTTCAAAATTGCTATTATGGGTATTTAATGAGTGGTAATTTTCTTATAGCTGATTGGGTCTTATAACCATATCGTCTGTAAGACATTACAGCTGATTATTACTCATTATCATGGACACTATAATTGTATATTGCATAATTGAGGCTATGATACAATGAACTTAAAATCATAGGATCTAAAAGTTTTAGTTATCACTGTTTCTCATTTGTGTTTATAAGTAAATGGTATAGAATTGATGCAGGATAGACAGTAGTTTTAAGGGCATTTAGTCGGCTTTTTAATAAACATCAATGGCTTCTTTGTAAGTTTGCATCTTTTGTAATTTTTTTTAAAATTTTAATTTGGAGTGGACCAGCCGATAAATTAGAGTTTTTGGAAACTTTTGAGTGTATGTTCTTGAAGGGTTTCAAATTCTTCCTTCCCTTCTGTTGATTCCGACTTCACATATCCCTGCCTTCGGTTGATTCCGATGTTAGAATCTTTCCTTCATTATTATACTTCCATTTGCTGTCATGAGCCTGGTGAACTTTTGATTTTGTGAACATAGTTATGCAAGATTGTTAAATTTTTATCATGTTGGCATGTTGATTATGAAGCATACATATTCAGGTTTGTTTTTTGTCTGAGTATATAGTGCTTGGAAATAAGACAAAATGATAATGGCAATTATGTATTATATAGATTTGTTCTAATCTAAAAACGCAAGTTGAATATTAACATCTTTCTTTTTTCCAAGATTGAAGCAGTTACAAGGAGAATTTTATGGATCAAATCTGCAGATCCACATGCAAAAATTATTGTCTTTTCTAGTTGGAATGATGTTTTGGACGTTATGGAGCATGCAATGGGTGCTAATGGCATTAGATATGTTCGAATGAAAGGAGGCAGGTAATTTACGAAGTACTCTTGCCAGCAAATAGGAACGTGTAATTGATGAAAATAAATTAAAATTTCCGGCAGAAATTTTTTGAACACTAATTTTTTAAATGGCTGATCCCTATTAAGGGGATAATGTCAGTTTCATGGAAGGCTTGGTAAGCCCAACTGATTTTGAACATGGAAAAATCTTACTAGTGTGAAAACCGACTGTATGTACCTGAAAATTCAAAGATTTCACCAAGACTCTTGTTTTTAAATGCAGAAAGGCTCATGCGGCCATCATGCAGTTCAAAGGACAAAAAAGTATTCTTGAAGTTGGAAAGCCCCTGAACAAACAACCAGAGCAGGAACCTGTGCAGGTGTTGTTGTTACTAATCCAACATGGAGCTAATGGCCTAAACATTCTCGAAGCGCAACATGTGATTCTAGTAGAACCACTTCTGAATCCAGCTGCTGAAGCACAAGCAATCAGCAGGGTACACCGCATTGGACAGGAGAAGATGACATTTGTTCACCGATTTCTAGTAGGAACATACTTTGCTTTTTCCTCTTAAACGATCTGTTTGGGCAAAATCTTTCTCGCATGGGATAGGACGTTTCCTAAGTGCTTCTTTCTCTTCAACTTATCTCCAGGTTAAAGGTTCCGTGGAGGAGAGTATATACCAATTAAACAAAAGCCGGGCTGTCCATTCTATTATCAGTGGAAACACGAAGAATCAGGACCAGCCTGTTCTGACTCTGAACGATGTCGAGTCTCTATTTTCTCCGGCAAAAGATCCTAAAAAATATGATGAGACCGGTGGAAGTCTGTCACATTTGCCTCCCTCTGTTGCGGCAGCATTGGCAGCCGAAAAGACTTGGAATGAGCTCAAATTAACTGGTCAACTTTCATAAATTCACGTCTCGATAAACCTTTCCTTCAACTGGCTGATATTGCCATTAATGGTAAGATCTTGATTGATCTGCATGCCCTCTGCTTGCATGTATAGACGTCTGTTTCATATTGTCAATTTATTAGTCTTTGAGACATGGTTGGTTTGGATCCTTATGCCAATGATTATGCTCATATGACTCTATAAGGACCAGTTTCATACAATTTTTTTTTCAAAAAAGTTTAAGAAAGCCCAGACTCGTGCATTACTTCCCCTGACAGATAACTTTCGTATTTTACTGATTTAATGGAGAACTAAACTAGATCTTTGTTCTATGTGCAGGAAGCAATTACTCTGTCTAAAACCATGCAACTACCAGTTAACGTCCAAGGCTTCGGATTAACATTTCTGCATGCATATGGCGCCGATTCTGAGCTTGATGTGGGCAAACGTAATAAACTGAAATTATAATATGGATGCTGTCCTGCTCATTCAATTTTTTTTTCAATATGAAGGTTGAAAACTTAACCTGGTTTTTTTACCTCCTAATACAATTAAGTCTTCAAGAAGAGGAACGATTGTTTGGGGCAATGGGCGTCCAACAATGTGGCCATGAATTAGCGCACACAGTTATCTTTTCTTTATAATTTTTTTTGCAAGGCAATTGTGAAGTGTCACGCCCATTTCCAGCTATTACAAAACTATTATCCGTCCCAGCCATTTATAATGTGTTGTTTCATTGGAAGAAGTGAACAATGAATCCTGTCTAGTATTAGTTGTGTTTTCTTTTTTATTGCAATCCTTTAAATTTTTCCATATATTGTGGCAAAGATGAAGATTGATTTCTTCTCCTCTTCCTGATCATCGTAGTCGTCGTCGTCGACAGGCCCGCAACGACCCTGGAGGGCGACAAGTTAGTGAATTACACTAATGACTGCATCGTGAATATGTGTGCAGGTATAATCACAATTAAGTGCGTTCATTGTATATGTACCTTCCTAACTTAATTTGAGGAAATTATGCACTTATTTTCATTTTGATTTGATTCATAAACGTTAATTTGTACCTTTTATGATTTTTTTGGCAACCGAAGAATCTGAATTTCTTGTTTCTCGACCAGTGGGAATGATTGACTAATTGCTGTTTTTAATTGATCAGATATCAGCGTTAATTGTGCCATTAAATTTGTCAAGTGTCATGATGACTGTGTTGGTGAGTTATAAATTTTATTATAAATGAATATTAATGAAAAGTTTGCATTTCTAAAAAGACCCAAGCCCGCACATACACTGAATACACACAAATTTACAAATATTTTACACCAACGGTGTGTGTGAATATTAATGTCAGCCCCTTCCGTCGGGTAGTTCCATCTCTCCTTAACCTTGTTGAGGCTGACATTCTTGATTATTTGTCTTCTCAAATATGAACCTTTTTCTGTAATTTGGCCCAATGTGAGTATTGTGAAATTTGGTGTGCAATTAGGTTGATGTTTGGTAGATTTGTTTGCAATTCGCAAGTTCACTTCTTTGATTATTGATGAGTCTGATTGGCTTCTGGGTATGCTTCTTAATTTTTTTTAAACGAACTGGTTGATTGTGGGCTCTAATGATTATTTGATATTTTAACGTGATAGATAGTGTATATATAATATATCTACATTTATCTTTTATATGATCTTTTATTTGAGCTAGTTGATCTCGTAAAAATTCACACGCACTACGTTGATTATGGGTAGATAATTCCACGCTCTGTTGGAAGAAGGGATATGTACATAGATTGAAAAATACCACATATGGGTAGATGATAATACCAGTTTAATTGTCGTGAAAGGTGCACATGCAAACTAACACTAAGTCAAAGTTCGATCATACAAGATCATTTACCTGCAAAATTCTGAAGTTTGAGACTGCTGCATGAGAAGGAAGGTTGGGAGCATGGAAACCCATTCTATCAGGAGTTAAGCTTGCGTGAGAACCACCGCAAGGAGGAAATCAGAACATTTGTTGGAGAACATGACTTGTAGCCACATGGAACTATACTATCCAGCCGCCTCTTCTCTTAGAAATTGGGAGATTGGTGGCTGGCTGTCGCCTGAGGTTTTGCTAATAGAAATATATTGTGCCTCTTCTCTAGACAACACATTTTCCCTTGAGCCACGGGGGCGGTTGAGAATGAAGATCCCCCCAGTCGTTGACGAGCTCGACTAGCACCCCGAAATTTACTTGTATTTAAGACAGATAATGCCTGCGTGTGAGCCATAGTTATTAAGAAAAGTTCGAACTGGTAAGAATATTTTGTTCAAAGCTAACATTAACAGAAATATTTGGGGCCATGGAGTTTATATTTTGTGTAGGATAAAATAATTGTTTCATGAAATTTGTGGTTCTTTAGCTCAAATGGTAGTAAGAGCAATTGGAGATTTATTTTCCAACCGGAATGCTGGTTCGAATCCACTAATAACCTTTGTCATTTAATCGTATACTTTCATGAGTTGATTTTACATAGCCGGACTATTCGATTATATTTAATCAATTGATTTTGGCAGTTTCTGCCTTTTGGCTCACCCCAATGTTATATATATATATATATTAGAAAAGTTATTCCGTGCCGGGTGCAAAAAAGTTTTCTGCACCCCCCTAGCGTTGGGACCGTCCGATTACAAGGACGGCCCCTATCTAAAAAAAAAAAATGATTTGGGTCATTTGATTACAAGGACGGCCGAGATCACATTTTACAAGAAGCAAATTTGGGTCGTCCTTGTAATCGAAAGTCCCACACGTGCGGGGCGTAGAGAATTTTTCTGCAGATTTGGCTCTTGCTCCTTCATACATCTATTATTCTGCCTCAATTTCTACCTCTCGGCGATAATTGATTAATCAACAAAATAACGCATTAAGATTTGCCTTACAATCACATACGATATTGTGTATCTCCCAACCACAACAACAAACAAGTCAAAAGATTCGTCGTATAATAAATTATCAATGACTAATCTAACTGATTTTGCCTGAAATCTAATTAAACCTCATGATCTAAATAATTAGTAATCAGTCTACTTTTAACATTAAAACCATGATAATTCAAGCAATCCAATTGAATAAAAAAGTAAGAGATTGAAATGAATTTAATTAAACCATGTTAAATTTTATTCTTCTCTAGAACGAAATAAAAGTCTACTCTATAATAAAAGTAAAAAATGTGATAAAAAAGAAATGAACTTATATTATAAAAAATACTAAAGCTTACAACAACTAGAACTACTTAATTCACTAAACTCTTAAGCCAAGAGTTGAAATACCTCAAATAACAAATAACGACTCATTTATATAGAAGATGAGATACCAAAGAAATATAAGAATTTGAGGAAGGATTCCACAACCCGATGTAGTCTAATTGATTATGATGTCCAATGAAGTTTCCAACTGCCCGACTTACTCAAATGCAGCCAAAGCTATATATATCCGTCCTCATCAAGCTTTGTCAATACTACAAATTATACCCATCAATGGATGGGGTCCAATACTCTAACCAACAATTCTTAAGCTTCTTTGTTTTCAATTTTTTTCTGCATTAGACTCCAAAATTAAACATATCTAATAAAATATTAATTAACTAAAAAAATAAAGTAAATATCACCTAATTAATAATATTTATACCCAAGATTTATAAAATCACAATAAAAATAGGAGTAAATATTGTATACTTTAAATACTTAACAACAACTCATTTACATGAGGAGGAACTTGATAAAATATACATTGAATATCATAAAACTTACTAGCTGAAACCTACTAGTGAATCTTCACGAAAGAGTTTCAACTAATATATGGACCTAAAGGCCTGTACATAGACCTTGAGACTTGTTCTATACTCTTCTACACTAATAGGTCCATTTAATTCATTTCTCTTAACAACTTTCAACATTCAATGTTAATGGCCGATATTCTATTCTTCTTGAATATTCTGTCCTCTTTATGTTCATATTAAATATTAAAATTAGGTTTATTTTTTAACATCTTTCTTAAAGCCTAATTTATTTCATTCTTGACAATCATGTCCACAATTTTATTTGCATAACATCCATCTTCCTTGTCTTGTTTTTTAAACTTGTTATTCATTGTTGCTCCTTCCTTATTAGTCCTTTTATTTTTTCGCTTATCTAGCTTGCTTCCATCATTCTCTAAATATGTAAACCAAACTCTTTATTTTCTTCACTCTCTTTGTTGGACGCTTACTTCGATATAGATACACTAATTTCCTTCCTAAAAAATGCTATCATGTATTCCGTAGACAGATGACAAAGAGAATTTTTCAACATATTTTGATTTATCTCTTGATAAATGCCAAAGAAAGCGTTCTTGTTCATCTTTACTCCAAACTTGTTACGCCTCCCTCTCTTTGATCCATCAACATTGCCTCACATTCAACCTTCTTGAACTTTTCTTTACAACACTTTTATATTCAATATTATCTCTTGATATTCTATTCTTCTTGAACAATTTAACATTTTTATGTTCATATGAAATATTGAAATTAGGCTTATTTTTTAACACCCTCCCTTAAATTGTTGGCCAGTGTCATGGTCTCTGAGTGCTCAACTTAATAAAATATACATGAGGAGGAACTTAATAAATTATACATTTGAGTATCATGAAACCTATTAGTGAATCTCCGTTAGGGAGTCTCAACTTGTGAGACTCAATTCAACATTGTCCGTATTTGTTGGAGGTTAAAGGATGAAAGACTTGAAGGTGACTTGGTTAATTTGTAAGAAGATGAATTTGATAACAACAAAAAGATTACTTCTATATGAAAACAATTTAAACAATATGGCTCATCTTCATAGAGGAACTTGATAACTTGTAGTTTGAGCATCATACCATCTACTAGTGAATCTCTACTAGGGACTCGTAAGCCTCAACTTAAAATAGAAATTGAAAGACTTATATATAGACCTTGAACTCTTTAACATATTTTGTAACTCTATTTTCTACACTCGTTTTGTTAAAAATATCTCTTAAACTTTTAGTTTGTGAACATCTCAAGAATTAGATATGAAGTTTGATCTAAAATCTTCCAACTGAGACAAATCTTAACTAAAATACAATATTAAATTGGGTTTAATATTCAATACAAATTGCTGTTATGCTAACTAACTTGTGAATGTGAAACAGATCAATATTCTGCACTAGTGCCTGATGTTGGTTTGTGATCCGAATTCAACGTGTGTTTCTACCACATCGAATGGAGATCTTGCATGATAATAAGATTATTTAACGTGCATTAGCAATGTGTGATGTGGCTTTAATTTCCTCTCCATGTATGCTTTTCGATTGTATTCTCTTCACAAAATTGATTTCCTTTGAAGTATTATTATTTTGGATTGCGTATAGTTTACTTTGTTTAATATGCACGTACTGTTATGTATCGGCATTCGGCTCACGCCCTTATCCATGCATGCTGCATGCTTGCACCAACATCAATATAACACTGAGTTTGTTGAGAAATAAAAGTCAATACTTCTGAATGAAGGCATTACCTAATTATTGGACGTCGAAGAAACAAAGATGGTTCATGGTTCAATGCTACTGAAAGAGGATTGATCATCTAGCTAGGTTGTTTCTTATATATTACACAAAGTAGTAGAATAAGTCAAGTTCACCGGCAAAGAACTAAAGATGTGAAAAGAAAGAGGAATGAAAATTTGAAATAGTTTGTTTGGAAAATAAAAACTCAGATATAATAGGTATATATCTAAATTAGTATATCTCTAAGCTATGTGATTTTTGGAGTGAGTAATATGTCTGAATATAATGGTTTTATTACTTTATATGTAGTAAGCCGACTCGGACCGACTTATGCCATTTTAAATTGTTCACTAAATCCATAGGAATTAGCGCGAACCATCAAGAAAACTTTTGTTTTTCTTTTTAAAGCACCAAAAAACTTTTCCAATAGTCGGGTTTGATATAATTTGAATACTTAAGGACCCGGTTGTCGAGAGGCTAGGGTTTCGTTATAAAGCCAGGCCGGGGCAGCCAAATTCGACCACATATAGGAGATGGCCTTATCAATCCATCTTCTGTGGATATTGGCAAATGGTAATTAAAATGAACCATTTTCAACTCAAGCCGTGTATACATGAGCTATGACTCAAATAGTATATACTAACTACAACTTCTATTTTAAGCAATTTAGTGGGCCATCTCTTACTATTCAAAGTTTGCATAAATAAATATATAAATAAATAATAGAATATTTATAAATTTTTAAATAAATCTAATGACTTTAACCATTTCGTCTTAATAATGATGTGATTGTAATAAAAACTAATTTTAAGATTTCTTTAAACTAATATATTTTTAAAATATAAAAATATGTCATTGATGTTAAAAAAGATAAAAATTTATTATCAATATCTTATATCTTTCACACGTGTAAAACCTCGTATGAGACCCATTTAAAAGTTTAAATTAGAGTCGCAAGTTATACAAATTATATATAAAATATAATTTATCTAAAATTTTCCCCTTAGACTAAATGCGACATCGCTTGGTGTTGACCTTAGGCATTTTTTTCAACTAAAAGAGGTGGATAGGATGGGCCCATTATTTTCTGAAAAAATGCACCAACTATATATTAAATGAAATTTGAAATCGATATATATATATATTCTTCCAACATGAATTTTTTATATAGTTCGATCTATAGCTAAGCGAGTATAAAATCTAGCTTGCAGACAAAACGTGAGACCAGGCGTGACATCCGCAGGAGTAAGAAAACGCTAAAAAAGTCTCCGTTTTTCTATCTTTCTTTCTTCCCCAAGTCCCTTCCTTCACTTGACACCATCAATGACCGCCCCCTAACTTCACCTGACATATCCCCCCCCCCCCCGGCCGTTCTCGGCCAACGAGGCCAAGGCGATCAGATGTGGTTGCTCCTAGGCAAGGGATCTGGCCACCTTGGTGTAATCTGACAATTTTAACATTTTTGGAGAAGTACACATATTGGATATATTAACTTTAAAAAATTATCTCTTGGATTTTATACCTAAAAATTATGAAATTTTAGGATAAGAAAGAAGACGCCTCAAAGTTTGTAATACAAAAAGAATCACATCAATTCAAGTTGTACATAGTAAGTTATGATTTTTACAAATTGATAGATAAACCAGGAAAATTATATACGTGATGTGTGGACAAATTTTTCTTTTGGACAAATAGTCTTGACCGAATTTATGGTTCATAAGAAATAGTTAAGTAATAGGACATGAAGTATATATATTTTTAGTGAAAATAGGATGTTATCGTTGACAATTATTTGGTTAGTATGAATAAAGAAACAAGTTAATAAGTAACGGATAAAATGAAAAATCTATAGTGAACAAGTTGAGCGCGGTCATATATGAACCAAGTCTATCAACAATAAAGTATCCATTAGGATAAAATAAAATTAATGCAAGGCTAAACGCTTAACATTAATCGATAGGTTAATTTAAGTAGAACTAAATATGTTCTTTGTGATCTTATACCTAAATTATATCTGCAGGTCAATTTAGGTCAAAGACAAGGTATATGTTCGTTTTAAGGGAAGTATTCTAAATTGCGCAGGATTTGTTAGAAATTTTAGTTGTTAAGACAATCAGCGATTTATTAAACGGGTGAAACTCCTTAGTATTTTCTCTTATACGGGTAATGAAGTGGTTAATTGGATTTAAGCCAGGAAGGGGGTATGTAAGGACATAAGACAGGTCCATCTCCTATTTAATGTAGTTTTCTCCTACCTCTTGGCTGCAAAGTCCAGACTGCCTTATCCCCTCTTCCTTGGCAATTTTAGATCAAGTATTTATTGGTTCTTTAAGGAAGGACCATTAAGACTTGAGTTTTAAGAGAAATCAATAAAGTTAAATGTTAATAATTGAAACCTAAATAGTATTTTCATGTAGATTATGCACACATATTATTAATTATAATGTTGTGTGATTTGTTTGAAAGATTTATGCATTGATCATGTAAAAAAATTATATTTTTTGCTAGTTTGATGGTAGAAAATGATGAATTCATGATAATATATTAGAATTATGAAGAAAATTATCAATTTTTTTATAAATTAAATTTAAAGTTATATTCTAATAGTTAGATATATGTCGAATAAGAATCACGAACAAAGTTAACATTTTTTCATATTTAATCAAAAAGTTGATAATCTCTATTCTTAGATTATTTAAATTTTGCTAGAAACATGACTTGAAAATTGATATATAAATTAAGAGCATAATATGTTGAAATTTAAAAAGATCACGTAAAATAAAACTTGTAGATGTGGAAATAAGTTTTCAAACGTAATAAGAATTATCTAAATCAGAGTTATATTTGGATATTATAACTATTTTACTTCAGGAGTAAAACTGTCCAATCTTAGAGCCGAGTTCCAGTTAACTTAGGACTACAAATTGTCCATTAAAACTCATATTAAACGTATCCAAGTGTGTCCTAAACCTTTCAAAAGGTCATAAAAATAAGAAAAATGTATGCTTTATTTATATTTATTATGGACATGCTTGTAATTGGTCATTATTAAATTATTATTAAATTATTATTAAATTATTATTAAATTAGTTATTAAATAAATGATATTAATTATATATTATCATGGTAAGATTGGTCTAAATAACTAATACCATTATGCTATATGGGTCCTATGATATATGTGGCGAAAAATTATGACTGGTTTATTGTTATATGCATGACTAATGTCTAAGGGATAATTTATGTTCTTTATAATTATAAATGTTTATACAATATATAATGCAATTCTAATGATTTTGTGTGAGTGAAAATGAATGAATGATTATAAAAGTATGAATGAAGTATGAATTGAATTATAGTTTATTATAATTATGGTGTACATTTATTTTATTAATATATGTCATGACATTCATACACAATAAAGTAGGATATGATGACTAATGATACAAGGCTTGTGTGATTGTTCAGGCTAGGACTACGTTATAGATGAGTACAAGGACTTCGCCACGATATCCATGTTCATTTAATCATTATTTGGAGAACTTTAAGATCCTTAATTTTATGCGACTAGCCAATTTAGACATATAATTAGCCGATCATTATTTTCAATCGAAACAAAATATATCATATGACTGTATGATAGGAAGTAAATAAGATAGGATATATGACTACAGCATATTTTAATATTTTATGGGTTAAGCTTAGGCACTAGGCCAATGACTTCATTCTTTTCAATGGAGATAAGACATAAGAATCTACACCTCATGACTGATTATCTATATGTTTATGACTATGTAGTCGACATACTATTCTTGTGACGTGGTGCACACCCCATTAAGTAAGGGTCGCTGTATATGGTGAAGTTGAAAAACTTTATCTTCTCTGCAAGTTAATGTTTCCACAATGTATATGATGTTGGGTTTGACATAACCACGTCGTTCTCAACAAGTTATGTACAAACTCATTACGTATTAGGTTCATCTAATGAACTAAGTATGAATAAGTTAATTAGTTACTTAATTAATTTTAAATTAACTTGATTTTTGATATGCTATGC
Source organism: Piper betle (assembly GCA_033002965.1). Lineage (NCBI taxonomy): Eukaryota > Viridiplantae > Streptophyta > Magnoliopsida > Piperales > Piperaceae > Piper > Piper betle. The sequence goes on along the minus strand of JAURVB010009966.1, from coordinate 19,686 downwards.
AAGCTATACTTTTAATTATGTTATATTATGTTATGGTTATGCTCTTTTAATTAATTTATGATTACGATTTTAATATATTATGTAATAATTAAATAAAATCGGTATTTATGCAGTTTAACCGATTATTGATTATGTATGTTTTGATTCATGTTATATATTAAATGTTTAGCCGTGGGCGCAATATCATTTGCTATACTGAGTGAACAATGTAACGTTATTTGCACGTACTAAGGTAAAATATGAAGATGGAATAGAGATGCTTAGCTCTAAGAGTTTTATTACATTAAGAACTAAAAGGCTTTATGATTGAGCACGTTGAACTCAAAGGACAAATGACTATTTTTATACCTTAAGATTTTGTGATAAATATTATTTGTATAAATTTGATATTTAATAGTGATGACTTGTAGAAATTATTCTGGTGTGTTGTTTTATTTATTTTATGTTATGCATGCACACTAATAGGATATACGGTAACAACCATGGTCGAGGGTGGATGTATGTATGTTAGAAAACCATAGTCGTTACACATGGCCTTGAGGGAGCATTGTTGGCCGTAGCTGGTTTGCCAACGATGGCTTGACCACCTTTATTATTTTTCTAAAAAAGATACTAAATTTAGCTGTAAAGGTATTTTAAATAATTTTAATTTTTCATAATTAAGTCTTATTTTCCCACTAGTAATATCCAATTTTTTTCCATTTTCTTTGGTAAAAAAATTCATGGGTATATTTGATGGTCTTAAAATTTTACACGAACAAATATAAATTTTAGAAGTCAAATTTTTTCTTAAGTTTGGATGTCTAAAAATTTAATTAAAAAGAAATTTTATTTCCGGTCAAAATACGTCTACGTAAAAATTCTACAAAGTTAACATTTTTTGGGCGGTATGTATAAAAAAGAAATATTTTATATTATATTATTTTCTCACTGTTCAAACGTCTAAAAAATATTTTTAAAATTTGTATGTTATTTTATTTAGTTATATTTATATTTCTTTAAAAAGTTTATTTATATATTTTAATGCCAACGGGAGGAAGAGGCAAAACATGACACCAAGCGGAACGCCCGGATTGGAGTCCGAAAAGCGCTGACACGTCCGCAAAAACGTAAAAACGTCTCCTTTTCTTTTGTTCAGTCTTTCCGTCCCAACTCAACTCCCTTCACTCCGACGCCATTGATGGCCGCCCCCTAACCTCACCGTCCTTACCCCCACACCCGATCATGGCCTCCCAATCCGACGGCCGTCGCCGCCGCCGCTCCGAGCTTGCTCCGCCATTGCTGCAGCTGGCGGCGGTCGCGTGCTGCTGTTCTGCGCCGGCGGCGTGGGCGCTTCCATCCACGGGTACTCCCGCCAGGGGTTCACCCCCAAGCTCAACTCCTTCTTCTTCCACGGCGGCAGCGAGGGACTCTACGCCTCCCGCCCTCCGACCGCCGACGGCGGGGCCGTTCCCGGCGCTGCCGGCAAGTCCTACATCTCGTACGTTTCGCTCTTCTTTGTAAAAATTGTGTCTTTTTTTTCGTTGAAGCTTGTAAATAATCGTGTTTCTGTGCGTGCATTTGATTGGGTTTCTATGTGTAGTTGCCGTTGAAGTCGTCACTTTTGTGGTGCAAGAGTTAAGTAATTATAAGCCCACATTGATCCAGATTTTCTTAATTTGTGACTCATGATGTTAGCTAATGAACTTGATATTTTAACTTTGATTGTTATATGTTTCGGTATTCTGAATTATTTATTTTTACTTATTTTTGATGTTTTATTGTAATTTGTTCTTGTTCTTCAATCTATCATCGTAAAAATTATCTCCTTTTTTTTGCTTTTGCCAATCATGTTTCTATCCCGGGGTTGGATTTTTATCTCAAGTTACTGTTGGAGTCATCACTTCTGTGCAAGAATCTCACTTTGATCCAATTTGTGTTGATTTATGATTGATCCCTGTTAGCTACTGAACTTGCTGTCAGTTTGTATGTTTATCTTTGATTGTCATATTCTAGATTTGAAGTGATGGTTAAATATTCAGAAGAAACTTCTTTGTGGAAACTGATCTTTGTGGAGTTGACACTTGTTATACCTTGGAATTTGGATTTGTCTTGAAAGATGATTATGTGTTAGGTTTGATTCAATCATATTCCGGCGGACGAACGAGGCTGCCTCACAGCATCATGCTATGCAGCAGAGATCTGGATTGGTGGAAGCTATCATACTTGAGGTCCAGGACAGGGATAAGATTGGGGGAAGCTATTTGAAAACTGAAGACTTGTGCTGCACTCCTAAACTTGCTGCTGCTAGTTATTGCAAAGTAGGGAAGTGATTATTCAGCCAGAGTCAGATACTGGAAATAGAAATTCTCCCAAGCGGATTCAGACCTTCTTTGAAGGAGACAAAGTGGAAGCAAAGATGGAGCTGACGACAATTGAGATCAACAGAACTGGGATGTATTATCTTTACTTTATGTTTTGTGACCCACAACTCAAAGGCACAGTTATCACCGGAAGAACTGTGTGGAGGAATCCAGATGGTTATTTACCGGGGAAGATGACCCCAATGATGACATTTTGCGGATTCATGTCCATAGCGTATCTGTTGCTTGGACTACTTTGGTTCCTTCGGTTTGTGAGATATTGGAGAGATATACTGCATCTGCATTACTACATTACTGTTGTGATAGCCCTAGGGATGTGCGAAGGGGCATCTTGGTATTACGAGTTTTCCAACTTCAATTCTTCTGGAAGCAGACCAATAGGTATTACAATATGGGCTGTGACTTTTTCTGCTGTGAAGAAAACTGTTTCTCGACTTCTTCTTTTGGTGGTTTCCATGGGGTATGGTGTAGTGAGGCCAACACTCGGTGGCTTGACTTCAAAAGTGGTGCTTCTAAGTACTGTCTACTTTGTGGCATCGGAGGCTTTGGAGCTTGTTGAGCATTTGGGAAATATAAATGATTTCTCTGGAAAAGCCAGGCTTTTCCTTGTCCTTCCTGTGGCAGTCTTGGACTCGTGGTTTATTTTATGGATTTTCTCATCTTTGTCTAAAACCCTTGAAAAGCTCCAGGTACTTGCCTTTTCAAGTTTCAAATCACTGCTTATAAAGTAAGATTTCATTTTCTTTGTATAAATACAACCTGCACAAATATTTTGGTTTCAGATGAGACGAAGCTTTGCCAAGCTAGAGCTATATCGGAAGTTTACTAATGCACTGGCTATCTCTGTGCTGCTATCTGTGGCCTGGATTGGCTATGAGGTTATTCTCGTCTTCAGCATCAATTTTTATCCCCATTTTCCTTAAGGACCTTTGGTCAATTAATTTAGGCGTTCTAAATGTTCATCTATTTGCTACTTCTTCCATTTAAATTTTGCCATCTTGATTAGGAGTTACTAACCTGCAATTAAATATGTTATGAGGCAGTCATCTCCACTTGAATTACATCTAGAACATTGGTTAACTAACATCTAATGATAATGCAGCTGTACTTTAATGCATCGGATCCCTTAAGCGAGTTGTGGCAAAGAGCTTGGATTATTCCAGCATTCTGGAGTGTGCTTGCTTACGTGCTACTCGTAGTCATTTGCGTCCTTTGGGCTCCATCCCACAACCCAACTAGGTAATAACTTGTGCCACTACTTGGATCTTTTGAGTTTCTGCTGTTAGTGATGTTTCTATCTTTTATTGCTTGGTCCTGATTAACCAACTCATCAAACAGTGATCTACTGGCCTAATGTGTGTGAATTGAAAATTTAGTTGCATCATTTTATTACCATGCTCTAATTTCATGTGTTATATGCCTTGACTCATAATAAAAGCTTAATTACTGTACTTTTTCACATGAGTATGAATTTTGAAATATTTTTGGTTGCTTTTTGCAAGAAAATTATGGATGCGTGTTTGTTGTAACATTGTGTGCCAAAATTAATTCCTTCTGGGCATTCTTCTGATTTCTGTTGGGCAAAATGTCTCAAAAGCGATCATTCTTTTTAGGCTACACATAACTTATTTGAGTCTGTATTTGCAGGTATGCATATTCTGAAGAGACGGGGGAGGACTTTGACGAGGGGCTCTCCCTGACTGGAAGTGTCACAAAAGTGGTCACAGGGGAGATGGTGAGCAAGCTGGAGAGGAAAGAAAGGAGAACGGATCATGTCTTTGGCATGGGAGAAGACCTTGAGGAAGACAAGCGAGAGTAGAATGAAAACAACTATGGCACTATATTTTAACGAGGCAAAAGAGAAGTTGCCAGTTGCACCCATTGTTTCTACGTGTACAGACATGTAATAAGCTGGAAGAAGAAAACGGGAAGTCATCAACAGCTTGTTTTATGTTATCTTACGGGAAAATTATGAACTGAAGTGATGTAAATCTGAGCAACGTTTGTATCATTCTTCATGTTAATTTGAGCAGTTGAGTGTTGAAATATAACCAGTTACTCAAACGATTTCTTTAGGGTAACATGCAGAAACATGTGTCCTTCGACTTTACAGATTTGCTCGACAAAATTTGAGTCGTCAAAATGCCCATCTGAGAGATTCTATGCTTTCTGAATTTGGTAGTTGAATACATTTTTCATGTTTACAAGAAAAAGGGGATGCATCACACAACTGTATGTATGTGTAAAATATGCATACTCGTTCATTACGACTCAACAATACATTATCTGACATATAATACAAGGAAAAGTAGAGACAACCACAAGACTATAACCTCAGACGCACAATGTGGTTTCCAGGTAAATGCAAGCCTAGCAATGATATGGAAAGCCACTGGCTTCTACTCGTCTATAATGGTACAAACAAGTATGTGTCGCATCTATTATTCATGTAGGCCGCAAATCAGAGCTTTCACCTGATAAGTTTCCACTCTGAATGAACAAGACCAAACCGAGATGGAATCTAGCAATCCCAACCAAACAACTAATAGAAAGCAAAGCAAAACCTTTGTACTCCAGTTGAAGAAGCAACCAACTATTTCTCGAATGATGAGTGTCTTTGCACACCAGGTGGTGCTGTTGGCATAGGGAAGTAATTGTATTGAGCACCTCCAAACTGAGGAGCCTCTACATATGGACTCTGCAATGCGCCCATCTCACAATTGAAGTCAGTAATAAATCAACAAATGGACAACTTCAGCTTTTTGCTGTCTTTTCTAGTGAAACGCTTCAATTATAAGAAGATAAGATTTTCCATGGAAGAACTGAATTTGACCTTAAGATAGATATAGTTGCACACTTTCATGAGGTGTACAGATGATCAAGCATGAAATTTTAAGGAAACCAGTGTAAGGATACAGAGTTTGGAGGACTAGTGGGGACCTAAGTTTTTGTCATGTCAATTCACAATAATTTTTTCAAAGGACAACATCATATGATACTGTATTGAATACAACACAGTATTCTATTCGCTTATATTAGGCTACGCCAAACCAGTTAAAGCTTGGTCAAGCGTAAGGCATAAAAAATTTAAAGTTGAAACCACTTGGTTCTGAGTCTAGGTTAGCCTAAGCTACATGTTCTAGCACCTTAAATTGCTTGACACATGGTCTATCTACCAACTACTAAGGTCGAGACAAGCCTTTACTGCATTATTGTGCACAACACAACAAACTATATGTTACAGGATACAGGAAAAAAAATGCATGTTACAGGTAAGTTTATCAGCTTCATGTAGACAGGTGAATAAAGAATACCTGAACAGTTGAGTGATGTTGCCGCTCAAAGGGAGATTTTGGGGATATTTCTGGAGAACTTGCATCTTTGCCTCTCTCGCCTCCATTAAGCTTGTGGAAGCCATCACGAGCACAAGCTTCCGTGTCATTTACATTTGTGGATTTCACCCTCTACATTGCAGAATAAAATATTTGGAATATTAAATACAGAAAGCAAATTATCAGTCCCCATCAAAAGTGCAATAGGACCTACCTGAAAAATTTTACCAAGTGTCTTCAAGCCCTTGGCACGAGCTCGTAAGTCCTCTTTCTTCACAGAGTTGTCTTGAAGCACCTGAATCACATCAAAGAGTAAATTTTCCACTCAGATTGAGATTAGTTTGGGGCAACTGATATGGGGTAAATCTGAGAACAAACCATCTGACAGACACGTGAAAGAGTTGCTTCAATATCGGTAACATTAAGCTTCCACAAAGAATCAATCATCAATTTCTTGTGCGACTCCATATATTGTTCAAGTTCTACCTCATTATAGTTTCCCTCTTGGCTAAGATGTCGTTTCATGTCCTCTTGTAGCTGAAGTAAAGTGAGTGCTCCTATTGTCACAGTCACCCAATAAGGTCCATAAGTACAGCCACTAATTCAACCATCTCCATAGATTACAGTAATAAAGAAACCAATGTAATTTATCAGAAAGTAACTTGAGAGCACAGTTAAAACGCATGAAAAGCATCTCATGTTTTCAGTCTTTGAAAGAAGGTAAGTTGCTATTTCCTACCTGTTGCAGCTGTAAGATGAGATTTGAGGAAATGGCCTTTATTTCTAAACCATTCGGCAATAAATGGAACTCCCAAGTATATTGCTTTCTTCCCAAGCTCTTTTGCAGCCTGTCTTGCATATATGTACCCAATGGTATTTAACATATCTACTCCATACGCTGTACTAAACAAATTACATATTAGAGGAAAAAACAGCTGTGGTTCTTCAAATATCATAATGCAGCCTTTCGCCTGAGTTGGAAAGGTTAACAGAAGTAGTAGAAAATATACTTCTAGAATTCTCCTGTAATAATTTACTTATTTATTTAAAATTGTTGTTCCAATGGGATCAGCCTAGAAAGTAAAATACAGGATACATAACACAACATATTGAAACTTTACCCGCATTAGAAAGCTTTGAGACTTCAGCTTCAGCATTAGAAATGAATCCATCCTTGTCTCCTTGTACATATTGATTCAATCGGTTTTTCAAAATTTCTGAAAGTTTATCTTCTCTCTCCTTTTGCACAACCTGTCAAATTGTGCAAAAAATGTGACCAAACAAGGATATCTTGAAAAAAATGCTAAGTGCTTACTGCAAAATAATCGCTACTAAATTACAAAATTTTCAGATTCTTAAACAGTTGTGTGATGTGAGAAACCTGAACTGTAAAAATAAATTAGAGGCTAATAAAATACCCTCATTTTCTCTTGTAGTTTCTTTGGTTCAAATTGTTCCCCTTCTGTAAAGATGTCGAGCGAGGCCATTGATGCCATTGCAAGCTGTCCAATGTATTCTTCAAAAAGCTCACTCCCAAAAAGCATGGCAAAGATCGCTGCTGGATCAATAATTGCATCCCTGTAAAATAAATACAGATGTAAAAAATACAGTCCAGAAAATAAAGAAACAAAACTGTGGGAGCAGAAGAATAATCACTACATTATTTAAATCCTTGTATGATAATCAGTAATAGATTTGCTATTTGTTTGTAAAGACAATTAGCCTAACAAATAAAAAAACATTAAAGACTTGCGTTGAGATTCCAGCTTTTCCATCAGCATCATAGGCTTGCCGTTGAGCTGGATCACTCAGAACTTGGTAAGCCTCCCCTAAAATCTGATAAAAAGATTCAGATAGAGCACCAAAGAAAAGGGTAAGTCGGGGGAAAAAATTGAATGGGTACAGCAAGATGCAGTTTCAATTTAATCAGTCAAGCAAACAATAGTTTGGTACATTAAAGCCGCAAAAACTGCTATAAAAGACAAAAAAAACCATCAGATGTAAAAGAAGACTTCATTGAAGTTAAACGTTACAGCCTAGCCAGAGTTATAATCACATGAAAGTGCGATTGCGAATTATTCTGACATGAAACAAACACTCAACGAATCAAGACAACCAATGACTAACAAAAGCATACATGCAAGTAGGTGAATCAGAGTGAGCCATGATTGTAAATTCAATCCTCCATATCTATAGATTATAAATACTAATTTCACAATGATAGATATTAATAAAGAAAATGCCCACTATAGCATAATATATACAAAGCAAACCACATTTGGAACGCAAGACTTGCCTGGAACTTTTCAGCCGCCTTGGGGTCGTTGGGATTTTTGTCCGGATGCACCTGCCTTGCCTGCAACAAATGTTCGAACACCCACACTCAATAAGATAGATAAACATAAAAAAATGCTCCATACAACCACACTCAATGAGATAAAGATTAATAAAAAAAAACGCTCCGAACACCTAAACTCAACGAAATATAAAGATTAAAAAAAAACTCCAACACCCACTTCTACCTTTCCAAAAAAATTTTAAAAAAAATTTAATCTTTTCCCTTCTAAAGCAAACACAAAGACACGAACCAAATGCACAAATGAATCGTAAAGAACCAATCTTTTCTCAGAAACGAAGAAACCTGTTACAAAAGAGAAGGTTAGGTAGGTAGGTAGGGGTGACCTTGACATAGTAGGCCTTTTTGATCTGGGCCTCGGTAGCGGCAGGGCTGACGCCGAGCACGTCGTAGTACTCCATCTCCTTCACCATTTTCCGCGTTATCGGCTGCTCCGACGATCGGCTTCGGCGGCGGCCGAATGAAGAAGAGCGAGGGGAAGACGATGGATGGAAGAGAGCGAAGAAAAGAAAAGAAAAGAAAAAGAAAAAGAAAAAGAAAGAAAGAAAGAATTTTGGAGGGAAAAGCTATAAAGCGAATGCCGCGTCTGATTTATACGATGATATGATATGACACGCACGCCCTTCAATTGCTTCTTCTCACAAAAAAAGATTAAACTCGATAAAAAAAGTTTAAATTAAATACTTAACTCGTATAGGTTATACGAGACTAAACATTATTTATATAAAATTTGTCATATATATATATACATATATAATAAATATTAACATTGCACTTGTAGTTGATCTTGCTTCGTTAAAAAATATTGTTGTTGCTATAACTTTTTACTTCTGTTAAGTTAGGCAGGGTGGGGAAAGTTTTTTATTTTATAGATAGAATTAAAATCTCTAATGAGTCTCGGATGTATTCGAGATTTATATATAATTTATATTATTTTAAAATATTAATTTAATTAAATTTATCGCAATTAAATTTCACAATCGAGGCTCACATGATGCGAGGCTCATACCTAGTTTGGCTCACCCAATAAGTTAGCAACACGTAGAACATTCGCTTGTCGACTAAGGCAATTCCAACATGTATACAAGAGACTTGATCATTCACTTGTGATGGGCACTCGCAACATGTACATCACATGCAAGCAACAAGGACATCTTTCGTGGCCTCGTGATTTTGTGGGGCGGTTTGGGATGAGGGTGATGTGAGAAATGAGATGTCACGTAGAGGGAGGTGGTGGTGACTTACATCCTCGTCGTCTCATACAACTACGTACCCAACCTGGTTATGCATGTATTTGAACGACCGCATGTCCTTAGGCCAATGGGACTTTTACCTTAACGATCAACGCCACCTTCACCTGAGCTGGTCTCGGCCTCCTCCGCCAGAAAAAAGGTGGAGGGTTTTAGCGACGCAAAGATATTCTGCCATCAAAATTTATTATTTATAATTTTATAAATTTTAATTTAAGATTTATATTAGTTGTTGTAGAATAAGAAGCAATCGCAACTTTATGTATGTATTTAATTTATTCGAAACTATTAAAGTGAGATCTAATTTTTGGAGGAATATGAGTCAAAATAATAATAAAAATATTTAGTGGAACATCTTTTACAATTTTTGAAGAGATAGTTTACTAATAGACCGAGGGATAAGTAATTCGACTTGTTCACATATAGATCATGTATATTTGGAATCCATATAATGTAAGGAGACGTTGTTTTTGCTAATTCAAGTTATAGTTACTAACAGCTCACGTATCAAGGTCATCAAAATACTTTTGAATGATTTGATGAAAAAAGAAGAATATGAAAAGAAGAAACTTTCACCGGAACTAGTGCATGAATCAACAATTTAATTTTTTGACCGGTGTGTTGCTCGTTGTACCTAGAGCATAGTTTTAAAAAAATTTCACTTCAAATATTTTCTAAGCCAACTCTACTCTATAATTTTCTTATAAAATTTTAATATCAAATAGATCAATATGTACTAACTTCACATAACTTTTTGCTTCCTTTTCTTCTCGTTTCTTCTTCTCCTTTTCTTTTCTATTTAGGTTTTGAAACCGGCAATGCAATAGCATTGGCACAGTGTTAACTTTTTATTTGCTAAATAAAGAAAATAAGCTATAAATAACTCTGTGTCAACTTATTAGAATCGACTTCATTCTATAATATTGCTGAGTTCAATTCAAGTCTCAAGTTTTAAAGACTAATCGAGCTTTTGTGTTCTGACCAATTTGCAACGTTTTGATGTGTTGCATCATCCATGGCTCATTCAGTCTTGCAATTTTCTTCATAGATCTTGTTGGGGACACCACTATTTGCATTTTTGGCAGAAAAAACCAGTCTTAAGGATTGCTTGCATATTAATATCCGGATGATTGCTGTTCGTCTACAAGCTGATACGTTGGCATCGTTCACCGCGTCTTTCCAAAAAATAAAGTCCGATTTGAATTAGTTCGATCCAAACTCTAATTAAGTCAAATTAGAGCCATACAAAACTCTGCTCTTACTCGCTCTCACATCCTCTTACTAATTTTCAGCCCTACTAGAATGACGAACAAAACTCGAAGCTTATATATACCTTGTGTAAGTTCAGTTCAATTTTCCGATAATAATTCTGCATTGATCTATATATAAAACATATATTGGCTATAGATTAAGCCATCATACATATACTTATTATGCCTAAAATTCACCTTTTCTTCTGATCAAAATGATGTACGCGAGATTCTCCCATCTACATGCCTCCTTCTCTGGGCTTGAAGCTCCTGCACGTACGTCGGCCGGAAAAATACACATTCTTGAAGATGTACTGAGCCGGCTGCAAGAACCAGCTCATATTGTTGTTTGTGCGTAAATGTTTTTATTTTATTTTATAAAAGATCAAGTCATATTTTTGTTTCACGATACAAATAATCTCCAATAATTTGTCAGCTGGAATATATAATTTTTTAACCATTGATTGTGTATACTTGATCATTTTGTAAGTTTTGCAGATATTTATGTTCGATTAAATTAACTATATTTCCCAATAACGTTATTATGCACTTGAGTTATTTATTTTACACATGCATGCTATAATTATTAGTATATCCTAAATGTTATCAATTTATTGCTAGAAAACATCCTTAACCCTGTGATTAAGAATGTTTATAGATGTTGGTATATGTTTTAGAAGGATTGAGACCGACCCAAATAAATCTAGTTAAGATTGAATGAGTGTTTTGCAGCGAGTGCATATCATTTGCAACATCAAGATGAAAAACTTGGGTATAAGACATTATTTACCTAATTATAGTTGAGCAATCAAGAAGTTTTCATAAAAATAATAACTGTTCTTAATGTCATCATCTTGGTGGATTTTGAAGCATTAAGCCATATTCACGAAATTAATTTTAGCCACTCCTCGGACCTGCACTTTAATCATATCATTAAGTAATGATTTAAATGATTATATTTTTGCCTAAAATTATTTATTTGTAATAATATACATTATTAGTTTAAGTCCAACTCTACTTATACTTGTGTGTTATTGGTTTCAAATTCGAATAAAGGAAGAAGGGTAGGTTCTGAAAATTTGTTATTTGTAATCACATTATCATGTCCTCAAAAATCCTTTTGATATAATTTAGGAGAAGATCAATTTAAATGTTGGCAAGTGGTGCGATCAAACGCGCAAACAATAGTTGCAATTAAACTTTCTTTAAAAGTTTTAACTCCCAAATATAGCGACAAACACATACTAATTAAAAGTAAGATGTTCATTAATTTATGTAATTTTGAGCTTGAGATGAGCTTATTGATATTTTAGTAGAAATGAATTGGAGTCAAAGCCTAACTAGTTTAATTTGTTTTTATAAATACCCTTTTAATTGTGTAATTTATATTAAAATTTTATTTTAAAAATTAAAATATCTCTATTTACGATGGCTTTACTGATAAAATAATATAATCAAGTATTAAAATATCACATTTTTATTCAAAATTATTATTATATAGTATTTTATTAGTCTAATTAAATTATTATTTTTATAATATAAAATAATAAAATTTTATATTAAATATCACTATTAAAAGTGTCAGAAATCGTCCTCTGGTGATGATAATGGCAAAACACAAATTGATGATATCTCCGTTCAATCGCCTCCAAATTCCAGACTCTTCTCGGCCAAGGCCATATCATTATCATCTTTTTCTTCCTCTTCCTCTTGTAATCAAACCCAACATCTTTCTTCTCTATCTCGTGCAGTCATGGTGGTGGTGAAGGCTCAAGCTCCCACCAACTAAAGCTTTGCATAGTCTGCAGTCATGGTGGTGGTGAAGGCTCAAGCTCCCACCAACTAAAGCTTTGCATAGTCTGCAAATAACTGCTTAACTTTTTTTTCAAAGATTTAAGCTTTTTGTTAAAACAAAAAATATTTAAACTTTCAAATATGGCAACTAACACATTAATTTAAAGTAAGATTGTTCAATTTATCTAATTTTGAGCTTGAGTCGGGCTTATTAATATTTGAGTTGATAGAAGTTTGAACTAGTCTAAGTCTAATATCTATTTACGATTCCTTGTTTGTGTGATTTATATTAAAATTTTATTTTAAAAATTATGATATCCCAATTTATTATAATGTTATTACTCATAAAATAATATAGTCATGCATTAAAAATATTATTTTTTACTTAAAATTATTATTACATTATATTTTTATATTAGTTTAATTATATTAGTCAAGCTTGAGGATTCTCAATGGCGGAAGAATGATGTGTTTAAATGACTCGTATTAAGTGAGATTTGATTAAATAACTTAACACGTCTTATGATACGTAAATCAAAATACCAATAGAGTATAATGATAAATTTGAGAAGCGAGTCCTAATAGATAGAAACTCCCAGTAGAGCGGGTCTCATACCTAAATGGCAGGTTCTTATACTAAACTTACATAAACAAGAACTCATTAACGTCTGTGCCAACTAGTGTATAAAATTGATACATATGACTATAATCACAACCGTATCACAAAACAAGTTATGCTACATAGATTGACTAAATAGATATGATAAAGATACAACTACATTGATTAAAAGATGATAAATAATATTACATGAAACAAGGAAAATAGTGAAGAAAAAAAATCTAATAAGATAAATATTACTAATACATAATGACAACAAACACAACTTCCCATATCCGTAATGTAACCAATCATGATTTGAACCCAAGTATGTCCGAGAAGGTGCCGAATATAACAATATCATATATTAATTATGTACAAATACAGTAACATGCATTACTCACAAGCGAGTAAATAATTCAATAATTATATAAACAACATAAAAATAAAATGAATAAATCTTCCCGGCCACCACCGAGTGAGGATATCAATCACAGTGACAACCCAATAGTATATAATGTTATCAAACACTTATCCATCAAACACAATGATAATATATAGAACTAATGATAAAATGAATCCAATCCTATTTAACATTATTAATATTAATAAATTTAATATGTAGGACGATTAAGATTTTTAAGTTAATAGTTAAAGCACAGTCCTTATATTTAAAACTCAACGCAGTTGTTTTCATCAGCTCGTTAATCAATGAATAACCCATATTATTCATTGAAATCACATTGCATTCAATAAATTTGTTGTAACAAAATTTCTAGACGAGCATTACTAAGAACATGGGCAAAACACGATTAATATGTGAATAAAGTCGTGAGCAAGGAAAATGAAGGGGTAAGTGGAGCACCTCACGACTGCCCTCAAAGGAGACGACGGCGACAGATGGTAGTGGCTGCTGGGTAGGTGGCGGCGGGCAGACCCACAAGGGAAGAGGAGGGGAGGTAGGAGAGGGGCAAGCCGTGGCCTGTGGTGAGGAGAGCAGCGACCTACTGCTGCGGCTGCCAATGGGTAGGGAGATAGGGCGAGTGGGGGAGAAGAAGGGAGAGGGGAGACGAAGGGGAAGAGGGAGATGGGGCTGGCCGGCGAGGAGGGTGGTGGCTGGTCGGTGAGGTAGGCGGAAAGAAGAGGTGATCAGGCAGGTGGAGGGGAAGAAGGAGAAGAAATAGGGGAGGGGTATTTTTGAAAATATAGGGGGTAGGTGGGGGTAGCTTAGTCATTACAAATATCTCGGTGGGCTGGTTAAGGTATTTGAAGGTTTTGTGAGGGTATATTGGGAAATTTGGGTGAAAAAGATGAGGCCAAATTGAAAAAAACTTAAGAATATTTTAATAATTTTACATTCGGTTAGCATGAAGCTAATTAAATGTAAAATGGGTTATATAAACTTTTAAAAGCTATCATAAGGCTAATAAGGCATGTTAAACAAGTTCATGAATGTGAGTCAAACAAAATAGTAAATAAGATAAGTAAGACATTCGCCAAATAACATGATTTAGAATCTACCAACCCAACCAAAACCTTAACGAACACGTTTTATTATGATCAACACCCTAAATTTAATTCTACAAACCAACAAACTAAAAAATAAATAAACATTTACTCGCGTATATATTTATAGCTCATAACTCAATTTGATGGTATCTATGTGATGTTGTCATTATACTCAGGTATACAAGAACCTGACATACACATGGTGGGCATCAACTCTACACACGTATTTTGAAAACTAAACCGACTTGAGATAAACGGTTATGGCAACTATAAAATCGAAGATCAAGCAAAACATACAAGGTTCGTAGAATTAAAAGGTGCATGAGGAAAGACTATTATTTCTTTAGCTAAACATACAAGGTTGACGACAAGAGAATGGGCAAACAATAGAAGATCAAGCTGTGCAACATGGATAACTCCAATCACTCCTTATGCCATAGAGATTATGACAGCATCGCGGGAAATGAGAATACATCATATTGTCCATCGTGTGGATGCTTTAATTTTTCAAGTTAACTCTGTCCACTACGAGGATGTTGTGGAATTGGGGAAGCAAACATGAAGTCGTAGAGAGTTTCAACACATTGGGCTGCCATGTGAGCATACTTTTGCAGCAATTGATAGCGTGAGGGAAGACTGCAACTTATATGTTGAGAAATGGTGGCTAGCAGAAACTTATAAGGAAACATATAAGGAAGCTATTATGCCCAGACTTGATCGCAGAGAGTGGCAGCCTTGTGATGCCCCCATACCTACCATTTTGCCACCATTGTACAAGAGAGTACCAGGAAGGCCAAAGAAAAAACACATTGAAAGCATGCCACGTGGACAAGGTACATAGGGCTTGTTCAAATTATGGTCAGCATGGTCACGATAAGAGGAGATGCCCGAATCGTGGTATACGTTGAGCTACAAATCTTGTGCCTACATGTAATGTAGCTCCATATTTGAGCTAACTTTATCATCAGATTGTTGCTAAAAAATATCTTAGAAACTTTGACGCGTCTATATATTGTTTTTTGTTGATGACAGTACATTAGACATGTTTTACTTACTTCATTTTAGGACATGCTTTGCATAGTTTTACATAGTTGAAATACTTGTATTTTTTGAAGGAAATTTCTGTTCGAGTTTAGTTTTGTGCAGATCGATTTACTTTTGTAACCTATACGTATAAATTGATTTATATTTTACGACTACTACATGAAGACTAATGTCTATATGTGTTTGAACTATATTACAAATGGTGATTTCTGGGAATATAAAAGGGTCATGCAAGAGTCGGCATAGTTCTCTTTTTTGCATGCCAACTATCTTAACGTATCAAGTATGTCAAATGTTTCCATCTAGATTTGCAACTTGTTGAGCTTTATTCGTTCAAATATGTTAATTGATAGTAAGGAAAAACTATAGAAAGCAACAACATAAAAATTGAAGATGTTTTTAAAACTAAATAAAACACATCATATATGATAGTAGTTTGTCAAAAATCGATCATATAATTAAACGTGATCACTCTCATATACAACCAACATATTACTCTTCCACATAAGTAACATCAGTGCTACATACATGTCTTGTACACATACCACCTGTTTGTAGGATGATTAATTAAATATCAGTTGATACATTGTTTTCCATTTTTTGGTTTTCCTCTTCCTGATCATGTCATCAGCAGCCTCCATGCATCTACGTCGACCAAGTCGACTGACAGTTGTAATAGATCCACGAATCAAATCCGCAGCCATATGAAATCGAATCTCGTCACTTATATCTGTCTGTGTGTAGATCAAAAAACATTAGATAGATAATGTATGGTTTGAATTGTGTTGTAATACTAAAAGAAAGATTACCTGAGTCATGCTGCAAGCCTTGGCTCGAGCAAAACAATCGGCATAAAGGATTACCCAAATGACACAATCAATCTCATTTCCTTGTGAAAATTCACTTCCAGGGTCGAAGTCATGCCAAGCCCATTTGTCAACATCAACAAACCCACGCTTGGTCAATTCTTTGGCAAATTCATTAGGCTAAGAACATTGATGTGGAGAAGTTACATTATTATGGAACATTTACATAACAAGATAATATTAATATAATAAGGTATTAGGATATACCACTGCCTTTGCATGATCCTTATAGTCTAGTATATTTAGCCCGAGTGAATTGTACCAAATGAATTCATGCTTTCCACAACTTACAGACATGAAGATGGTAGTGTTCTCCTTAAAAAATGGGCAACACTATATCTTCATATTCTGGTTGCAATTCACGTAATATGTATTCTACCCCATTTTCATTTGTCTTCCCCTTCTAATCTCTCTGTGACGCCAACACAAATAAGTATACATTGATTACTAAATATTACCCAAAGATAAAAATTGATTCACATGTACAATTCCCAACTATAAATCTCAACCTGGAACAAGTAATCTACCAAATATGTTGCTGCAAAGAAACACAATAGGAAAAATAACTTTGATCCCTCATTGATTACTTCTTACCTCTTGTGAGATATAGCCATAAGACCACCTGTAAGTGTAAATATAAAAACAAAGTAGAGCCAGCAAAAAAGCTCATGTTCAAATTGAACTAGCAAAGTATACAAAATCATGTCCTAACTGCACTTAAAATGTTTGACGCCTCTATGACACCTTGTACATCTGCCACACTAATGACATTGGGTAGATTTACACTGTTAGGATCCATTACAAAGTTCTTAATAACATCTGCACCTCCTCCTTGGTTTTATCTAGTGAGCCTTGCAACTCAATCTGTTAACATGTGTCTACTTGTATCAACAAAACATACTCACATAATGAGGTCATACAAAATTCAAATACACTACCCATTAACAAAACATGACTGGTTCCTTCCCTCCTAATTTCCTCCCCATATTGTCACTCCCCTCCTTTATAGAACCTATGCTTACATTCTCTTCTTCTAGGGCACCTTCCCTTCCCCCTTTCTTTGTTCTTCTTCCCTAATTTTCTCCCCTTCCCTTAATCCTGCTGGGAATGTCGTCTCACTGCCTATGCTTTCATGCTCTTCAACTCATGCATGAAATTCTAATAATTTCATCTTCTTTCAAGACCTAGATTCAATTCATGCAAAATTTTATTTTTCTCCTTCAATTGCTTGCATTTCTTCTTGTACTTTCCTTTCATTTTTAGCAAATTTCTCTCTATCTTGTAACTACATTGGGATTGTGACCCTTCAGCTTCATCCAACTCCGACTTCTCCATGGGCATGTGTGTTTCTTTCTTCATTTAAATCAATAACAATCTCAAAAAATAAAATTGTCCCAAACCCATTGCATGAGCATCATGATCGTCAAATCACCTTCTGACTTCAGATGAAAATCAAATCAAATTTACTTGTGAAGAATAAATATTTCATACACTGTCAATATTGATGAATTGATTGTTAATTAGACTATTTGAATATAAACTAATGAACTTCTATATATTCATACAAATCAATGTACACTTATAGATAGTTAATAACAGTGATTTACCTCTACCTTGTGGAGACCTTCTATGTCTATGAAAATTTCCTTCGCCTATAATGGATTAGAGGATCATCAGCCTTGTGTGTAGCTAATGTTGGAACGCCAAGCCACCTAGGCATGCGAGGTTGAGCCACTTCATCACTTTGTTTCCATTTTCTGGTATGCTCGAACAACCATACCTTTGTTTCAACCAAGATAAAGCCTAAATCACTACAAATGGAGGCAATATAACTATACAATAACCTTGGATTTTATATCCAAACCTGCAATGTGAAAGTTGCACCACATATATGCACAATTGAAGACTTTCCTGATTCCTCCCTTTGATTAACCCTGCCAACAATAGAATAAACAAGATACTTATATACACCTCTGCCAATTCTATTTTCCAATGCCTTCTAAGTTGTCTATGTAGTTACTCAATTTTCTTTTCACTTGTGCATTAGTAAAAGGGAATAGAACTGGTGCAAAAATATACATGATATACATTTTAACACCATCTGCCGCATACAAGTCTTTTTCTTCTTCTTTAGAAAAGTCTCTTAACTTACCAAAGATATCTCTTGATTTCGGCTGCTCATAAGGAAAATGTTGTTTGCCCCCCACGTTAATAGGTCGGCCAACATTAGGCAAGCCAATTATAAATACCACATCTTAGACAGTGAATGGTACGATAATATCCTCTCCCAATCTGAAACCGCAATCCTTTTTACTTCAATACCTCAATAAAACACTTATCAATGTTTGTACATACTTCATCCCATGCAGCTTTCCAAAGCTTTTAAAAGGTGTCATATCCAACATTTGCATATGCACATCCTTTAAGCTAACTTTTTCACTAATAAAAGTTTGTTTGTACTGCATGCTGATGTTATAACATTTTTCAGCATTTTCGCCATTGCATTCTTCCTCAATAATCTCATTCTCAATCTCTTCCTCATCCCTTGAATAAAATACCCAAGAAAATGACAAGACAATATAACTAATCAATTAACCATTGCACATTGACTAAATACAGCAGTTGCATAAATAATAAAGTCATAATTTTTTTCGAACAATACCAGAATTGTATATCAGTAGCTATTATTTACATTTAATAACACAAACTGCCAAAGCAAAAATACAATTTCAATAAAGAATAATGAAAGCTTTATTACAAAATACCTTTGTTTATATTATTATTCTTTTTACATTGAACCTTAGTCAAGTATATACCTAAATTATTAAAAAATCATAAGGCTCTTTTTGCAATTAGAGGAAAAATAAAATGTTGCATGAACACATATAACAACTTTCTCTCTTGTTTTTTAAAAACACATATGCTAACTTCAATCCCATGCATGCTAACTTCTTCGATCCTCATCTTGTGGAGCTGCCATGGTGGTGGTGAAGGCCCAACTTCCTCCCACCAACGACAAGCGTCGCACCGACTGAGAAAGCGAGCTCACCGTCGTGCAGATGCTACGGGTGGTGCAGAGTGGCCTCAAGCCGTCTATTCTCGGGACTGCTGCGTCGCAGGTTGTTTGGGGGTTGGTGGGGCTTTGGTCTGATTGATTGGCAGTTGGAATGACTGGTTTCGGGGTTAAAGATTGTGGCTTTGTTGTTGCAGGGGATCTATTATTTCTCACCAGGTGTTCAAGAAGAGGCGGAGGCGATTGCGGCTGCTCGGAAGAGGAAAGGGCTGGGTGATGGCAGTGTGGGGATGTTCTCATGGCTTGTGGTG
>JAURVB010009965.1:0-13456 GCA_033002965.1 Piper betle | reverse complement strand
TTGTACTTCGTTCGGGTGCATTGCTTGTGTATTGCATACATAAGCTTTGTAAAATTTATGCAGGCATCAAGGAGTAATATTTTATACGTTTTTCCTCTTACATTTCAATATAGATATATCAGCTTCACAAGAAAACCATGCACAACCACACATTCATACCCTTTCTTTGCCACTCCTATTTCTTCTTCTTTTGATGCTCAAAATTTCACGGTGACAATGTTCTTTTCTCTTCTCACAGGACTTGTCAAGTCCTTGCTCCCAAGACAAAACAAGAAAATTTGGGTGGCTTGTTCTGTATTTGAAAGCAAGAACATCTAATATATATCAAAGAATAAAACAAAGCTTGTGATTCATATACTATTGAAAGGCACATGGATGTGGATTATGGTGATATGAATTGAGCTAAGTTTTGAGCTCGCTTCTTCATCCACCCTAAGTCGGTTTGGCCGGAGGCGTTGAATGTGCAAATTACTAGTCCTTCATTTGGTTGTAGCTAGCCTTGCATGATATATATATATATAGAGAGGTTGCTGTCCTGCATTTTCCAGCCGTTGGATTTTATCCAACGGCTGGAATGCTCCCTTCCCCCCTCCCCCTCCCTCCCTCCCTCCCTCCCACCCTTTCACACCACGCCGCGCCCCTCGCTCCGCCCCGCACCCTCGCTCGCCCCGCACCCTCGCCCCTCCCGCGCCCCCGCCCCGCCCCACGCCCCTTGGTCTGCCCCGTGCCACTCGCTCAGCCCCCCCGCCCCGCCCCCCCGCCCCCACGCCTCTCCCCACACCCCCCGCCCCGCCCCAAGCCCCTTGCTCTGCCCCGCCCCACGCCACTCGCTCCGCCCCCGCCCCGCCCCCCACCCTTCCCCCCTCCCCTACTTTCACCCCCTGCCGTGCTCCTCGCCCCACCCCGCGCCCCTCGCTCCGCCCCGCGCCCCCGCCCCTCCCCCGCGCCCCCCGCCCCGCCCCACGCCCCTTGCTCTACCCCGCGCCCCTCCCCCGCGACCCCTCGCGCCCCCGCCCCGCCCCGCCCCACCCCCTCCCCCGCCCCTCTGTTTTCGGTTCCTCTGTTTCTCCATCAGTGCGGAGCAGCACGGCTGGCGGGAGGCGTCGGCTTGGGAGTCACGTGAGTAGGCAGTTACAGCACGGCCGGCGGTGGTGTAGGTGATGGCGGCGGTGAACTCATCGGCGGTCGCGGTGGCAGGGAAAAGCAGAGGAGAGGGGCGATCGTCAGGGGGTGAAAATAAGGGGGGGCAATTTTGTAATAAAAATTTGACTCGTCCCCGACTCTGAGTCAATATTACAAAATAAATTATATATATATATATATATAATAATTTTGTAATAAAAACTTAACTCACTCCCAACAAGAGTCAAGTTTTTATTAGGAAATTATTTTTATATTTTTTAAAATTTATTTCGTAATATTAATTATAGTCGGAAGCAAGTTAATTTTTTATTACGAAATTATTTTATATATTTTTTAAATTTTATTTTATAATATTGACTCGAGTCGGGATGAGTCAAGTTTTTATTATGAAATAAAATTTTAAAAAATAAACTAATTCTGTCTAATTTAAAAAAGTAAATTTATTTCGTAATATTGACTCGAGTCGGTAGTGAGTCAAGTTTTTATTACAAAATTACTTTATTTTTTAATTTATTTTATAATATTGACTCGAGTTGAGAGCGAGTCAAGTTTTTATTATGAAATTATTTTATTTTATTTTCAAAATTTATTTCTTAATATTGACACGATTCGAGAGCGAGTCAAATTATTATTATGAAATTATTTTATTTTATTTTTAAAGTTTATTTTGTAATATTAACTCATGTGGAGAGTGAGTCGGGGGAAATAAATCCCAAAAATAAATCCCAAAAAATATAAAAAATACAGTAAAATAACATAACATAAAATAATCTAGTGCTAATGGATTATTTTATTCTATGGTATTTTACTCTATTTTTTCATATTTTTTGAGATTTATTTCATAATATTGACACAAGTCGGGCTTGAGTCAAGTTTTTATTTTAAAACTACCCCTCTCGAAAAATATGGAAAAATAGGGTAAAATACCATAAAATAAAATATTTCATTACAATTCGATTATTTTATTTTAATTTTGAATTTTTTAATATTTTTTGGGATTTATTTCGTAATATTGACTCGAGTCGGGAGCGAGTCAAAGTTTTTATTACCAAACTACCTCTGCCCTTTTTCTTCTCCGCGCCACCGCTTTGCCCTCCCCTATTTTGCCGCACCATCCCACCACTGTCGACCTCATCGCGACCGCTACCCCGTGCTGTAGTGTTCCAGCAGTTGGATAAAATCCAAAGGCTAAACCTCCCCCCCCTTTTCAAAAACAACAAGGCCGCCCCCCACCCACCAGCTCTGCCCCTCCCCCCCACCCCCACCGCCCTTTATCCCTCCCACCAGCGTGGCGCAGCCTTGGCCCCCCACGCCCTGCTGCGTCCCTCGCCCCACCGCGTCCCTCGCCCTACCCCATCCCCCCCCCCCCCCCACACCTGCTCTGGCCGCTGGAGTTGATGATCGAGCTGCGGGTGACTGACAACGCGGTGGAGGAGAGGAGTGCGTAGACGGATTTTGTGGCGGACTTGCAGCGGGCTATCCAGGAGGATACTTTGCACACCCCACCCTTGCTTAGATGTATTCTCATATAAGCTTTGCAATCTTCTCTAGTCTCTCTACGCCTTTTAACTTCTCTCCCCATCTTCCTCTTGTCATTCATATCTATTTTACCTTCTTTCGAACAAACAAATTTTCGAGATGTGATACAGGTTGTCTTTCTCGATCGATAAAACTTAGACGTTTGAATGCCAAACCCTTGTTTTTGCATATTGGTTGTAAAAATCATATGCATCTTTTTTTGACGAGAATTCCATGCCCAAACAAGGGGTCATATTTTCAAAGCATTCTGATATTTTTTTGGCTTCACCTTCATCCTCAACTCTTGGGTAATCATCACTACTCTTGTCAAATTCTTCAATTTCCTCACAATCATCTTCTGTAATCTGATCTTCCATGCAATTTGATCTTCCATGTATCTGATCTTCATTATCTTCCGTGGACCTACTGGTAGGTTTCACGTTACCATATCTAATGTTGCCGCCTTCTTCCATCAACTATCTAATGCTGATATCTTGATTGCAACCTAATACAGGAAAAGGAATTATGTCAATTGTTCATTACCAGCATATAACAGACACAATGAACCTACTCTAAAACACAAGCCACCTAATCCTCATTAAGAAAATTATCCATTCATGGACTAGCTTGGCACAACAACTTATTATATAAACGTATAAATTGCATAAAATCGCCACTCGAATACTAACTTAGCCGAAATGAGACCTAACATGTCATTTGAGTTAGAAATCAATTATTTTGTTTTAAGATATTTTATTGTAATTTTTTATATTTTAGGGATATATTGGGTAATATTGACTCTAGTGGGGAGCGAGTCAAAGTTTTTATTACAAAACTACCCCCATACCTAAACCAGTACTTTTCCCCTCGACCGCATTAGGACGTGTTATTTATTAGTTTTGAATGGGTTATTAAGTTTAGAGCATGCTATTCAAGTTATAACTCAATTATTTTATTTTATGACATTTTACTGTATTTTTTTTTATTTTTCGGGATATATTTCGTAATATTGACTCGAGTCGGGAACAAGTCAAGTTTTTTATTACGAAATTGCCATCACCCATTTCCTTCTCCCGGGGGCTGAGCGGAACTACTACTTCGTCGTCGTCGATTCTTTCGTGGGGGCTGAGCTTGTCGGCACCCGACTCCTCACCGGACTCCCAAGTCGACGCCTCCCGTCGGCCGTCCTACGCATCGTCGCTTCTTTCGCCTGGGCTGTAATCGCCGGCGACCACCTCCCTCTCCGGACTCCCAAGCCAACGCCTCCCGCCAGCCGTGCTACGCTGCGCTGGTGGAGAAACAGAGGAAGCAAAACATAGGTTCTGCGCTGCGCTCCCGCCTCCCGTCGTCGCTTCTTTCGCCCGCGTTGTACTCTGCCGATTGTCTTCTTTCGCCGGCGCAGTAATCCTCCGACCACCTGCTACTTCGTCGTCGTCGCGGTGTGCCGTGTGATGCGCGGGAAGAATCGCCGAGCTGAGGGGTGCCGCCGGCGTCACTGGAGAATAGGGGCTTTGGTGGGGTTATTTTCCAGCCGTTGGATATAATCCAACGGCTGGAATCACACTACAGTACAGCCAAGATGGCTGTATTGCAGTACAACAACAATTATACCCATATATATATATATATATATATATATATAATCAAATATATTGTGGGAAGCCATAATAGATCTTCCTTCGATTACTTTGTTGTTTTGTGAAGGTTTCATGTTATATAAAACTTGGGTTGGCCCTTGAATAATGGCATGGTTTGATATTTAAACTTAAGAGCAGTTTCTGTGCTAGATTTATCTTGAATATATATTTGCAGTATATGATAGAGCACATAGAAATGCAGCTGCAAGTGTTAACGCGCAGATCATATTCCCCGGATAATTGAGAAACCAAAACATGAAAGCATAGTAATGAGAGGATCAAAATGTATAGATATTATTTGGCATTGACTTAAGAATTGAAGGATTGGAATGCAGTGTATATATATAGACACACACGGAAAAGTTTATCTTAGCCGGTTCTTTGCCCCAATTTTAACGTGGGCCATCCGATCATATGATTGACTTAGATTTGATGAAAAAATAATAATCAAACCTGCTTCGTCCACCCGCTTCTTTACAAGGTGCGGGCAAAGGAAGTGGTGGATGGGTGGTTTAATTGTTTTTTTTTCATCAAATCTGGGCTCTCGATTGGATGACCTTGGATTAAAGTTGGGGGTAAAACACTACTGTGTCCCTCACTAAGATAAAATTTTCCGATATATATATATATATATATTTATATATATAGAACAAGTGGGTCATTTATATAGAAAATTGTATGTTTATTTTCTTTATAAATGATCTAGAATATTGTTGGTATCCGATGAGTACTAGGCACTCAACCAGTTAAAATGATGCAAAATACAGTTAACTTGATTATTTGTTTTGATCTTTAATTTGAGATGTTTAAGAAGCCAACTAAAACAATCGTTCGATTTTAAAGCAATGTTAATGTATCAAATCAAAATGCTTTAACAAATAAGTATTTAAGTAATCAGAGTATGTACAATGACTGTGCCTAAATTTCCTTTGCATTGCTTTTAGATGGTTTTAGTAATGCTCCTATCCCTTAATTTGTGGCTTATCTAAAAATTCTTGTTATATTAGTGGAATGCTGATGTAATAATATTGATCTACAGGCGCACCAAAAGTGAGAGCTGTTAGCAAGTATCAAAAAGACTTTAATGTGAAAAAATTGAGCCAAACTTTGTAATTGTCAAATGTAATGTAATATAAATTAGGTTCAAGTATTCCTTGTAATTTATGTAGTCATTGTGCAATTATAATTTTATCAGATGTAACAATGATATATACACATGAATGAGAATGCCCATGTGTGACAAAATTTGTTCCATTATAGCAGGCAATAAGATAGAGATGAAATAGCTATTTTCGATTTTCATAATCCTAAAATCAGGAAAGATAGAGCAAACTGATATCCAAAACCAATAAGAAAAATCTAGGGCCTTCTTGCAATAGTGCCAAATCTTCGGGCATTTTCATGATGTCAATTATGGAAATGCTTTGGAAATTGATTAAACCTAAGTGGCCAGCATGAACCCATTATAGAAACTGAATAGGTTTGAGCACTTTGTGTAAGAATCTCTTTCTAACTATACACTACTATAGCCTATCTAGATCTAATATTCCAACTTTCACAAGGTAAGATCATATATGTAATCAGTCCACACTTCATTTACACTACGATAAAATGAAAAAAAACCTTTTCTTTAATATTGTACAAAGACCTCGAATTTAGAAACCTCTTTTAATATCTAATGAGGAGTTCAATATTAATCTTCGATTGAAAGTAGGAGATTTAGCTAATTAAAATACAAAAAAATCAAATTATTATAAGAAATCTTCTCAATGAATTAAGATTTATTTTTAAAGTCAGAGTTAATTGAAATCGATATCTAATATATTAAATTATTATAGTTTATCTTATTATTCAACATAAAAGTTTATTTATAAAATAAAAATTTATCTATAATATAAATCGTACATTCCGCAACATCTATTCTAGTAATGTATAAGAACCTTGAAAGATGATTAGGCTACTTTTATAAAAGAAACCAAAGAACAACTTTGCCTCAGAAGAAAGACATAGAAAGCTATTATGGGTATAGTCCAGTCTGAGCTGTTCATTAATTCAAGTGTATACATGTATGCAATTAGGCTATCACGAAACCAATCAATTGGTTACCGTAAACCTTTGACATCTATTTTATTCTTTGAGCGTATGATGGGAAAAAATGTGTTGGTGTTTGCCACAAGCATTTGAGTCATAAAGCACATCAAATGCTGATTAGAAAAGCCAAAAGCACAGTGTTGCATGCCATTGAAGCTAAGGCAAGGCATAAAGTGCATGTACATATATATATATATATATATATATATATATGTATATATATATATATATATATGTTATTAGTGAGCTCGGGCCAAAAAGTTTTGTTGCCTCAATGTTTGATTTAGGTCTGATTATAAGGATGACCCAAATCTATCTTTTTAAAAAAATATAAAAAACCTAAATATTTCCTCCCCTAATAGCGCATGCAAAATCTGGTTGTGCAGCCATGCTTGCCTACCATGAAGGGATTGGCCAAATTTGGTCTTGAGCGGCCATGTCTGGCCGCCCACTTGTCAAATCTGACAACGAGTGGCCATGTCTAGCCATCCACCAGCTAAATCTAGCCCTGTAGGTGCTAGACATGGCCGGTTGTGGTTGGATCTAGCAGCGTAGCCAAAGATCTGGTTGTGCGATGGCCAGGTCCGACCCCTTTATGTAAAAAAAATTCTATTACAACTGAATTTAGCAGCTGCAAGATGGACCAGGTCGTCCCCTAGCCAAATTTGACTACACCTTAAACAAAAATATAAACGTTTCCATCACGGCTGCACCTTGCTAGCAACGGCTAGATTTAGCATCACCTTTAAAACCAAAAGTTGACCGGTTGCCAAGTTCTAGCCACGTTGTCCTGGAGGTCGACAATGACTAAGCCTAGTTCAGGCAAAAAAAGGAGATGGAGGGGTGTTTTTATTTTTTATTTTTATTAAATTTAGGTCGTCTCTATAATTTGATTGCCTATATTAGAGTTTGGGGGCATAAAATTTTCTCATAACACAATGATCAAACAGACCTTGCCGGCCATTCATTGTGTTATGTGATAATCTTGGTATAGATTACTTGTGTTATGTGATGATCATGGGATGAATTACTTTGAATGGATGAGTTAAATCTGATAAACTCTCGTGATTGAGAACATGTTCATTTGTAAAACTACGCTTGTTCGAAGCAATGTGGTAATGAATATCTGAAGCATTCATACTTTCACTGTTATAAGAAAGGGTAACGTATATACTTGGATTAGATTTATTAAATCACAAAACAAAACCATAAAGGGCATGAACTTGAGCTTAAAGAAAGGTGCCCACATATGAGGTGGAGGAGCCGGACAAGATAAATGAGGTGCGAATAGTAGCCAGAGCGGGAAGAAAGGTCGAAGGCGTGGATGGGGGAGAGCAGCAGTACTAGCGGTATGGGAGAGGAGGGTGTCGATGAGAGAGATGGGACGGGAGACAAAGGAGTGGTTCAGCCATCCCTTTTTAACTCCATGGTTGCCTCTTGAGCTTCACCGTCGACGATGGATGAGGGGCTGTCCATCAGGAGTTTGAGGGGCGACCATTAACAGCGTGGGTGGGAGTTAAGAGGTGGCGATCAAGAAGAACAGAGGTGTAGGCCAGCGATTGTGACGGTGAATGGTCTCCGGCGGCCACAGTGAGGATAGAATGGAGATGAGATTGTAATGAAATTAGGGGGCATTTTTGTAATTTAAGTTAATCACTAAACCAGATCTCTCAATCATATCCGTTGGATGAATGTGAACGCTCCATATAAAAGTTTTTATATTTCTCGTCTTTAAATAGTTCTCACCCTTTATATTGCTGTATTAGAGTACAACTATGTTGGTGTGATAGAATTTGGTTTTTATATTTCTCTTTTTCTCACCCTATATATATATATATGGAAAAAAGATTGCTGTGATAGAATTTGATTACAGCTATGTTAGAGTACAACTATGTTGGCTGTGATAGAATTTGATTACAGCCCTTAGATGATTCGACGGCTCAAATTCAATCCCAAAAAACAGTTTCTCCTCCTCACCATCCCTTTCTCCGTTCCGGCGTCCACCGGCAAGTCTGCCGTCGCTGGCGGAGTCTTCGTCGGCCTCATCAAGGGCGCCGACATCATGTTCCAGCATTCCGTCCCCCTCGTCCCCGTCGAGGTTGGTGTTCATGCTAGCCGCGATGCCCGGCACCGCACTGCCCTTGCTCTGCCTACCTCTTGCCCTGCCAAGTTCACATTTTTCCATCGTCGACTACATCGCTGATGTCCACAAAGTTGTCGCCTACGCCAACCTGTAGCTGTAGTCCTCCTTTGATCACGAATTCGCCCTCCCTCGCCGAGGCGGTTGTCATGAGGGCGGCCAATCCGAGCAAGTCGTGAGGGCGGTTGACGGCAGGAGCCGGCGGCCGGGGAACAAAAATGGTAGGGACAAGGGGAAGGAATGGAGGCAATGGCGAGGCAGTGACGGCACTGGCCGGTGGCGGGCGGCAAAAGAGGGCCAAAAAGAGACTGATCGCGCGGCAAAGCAAGGGAGAACGAAATGGGAGGGGTAGTTTTATAATAAAAAGTTTACTCGCTGCCGACTTGAGTCAATATTATAAAATATATCAAAAAATAAAAAAATATAGTAAATTCCATAAAATAAAATAATTTCGTAATAAAAACTTATGGTATTTTAATTTATTTTTTAATATTTTTTGGGATTTATTTCGTAATATTGACTTGTGTCGGGAGCAAGTAAAGTTTTTATTACAAAATTACCCCTGCCCATTTCCTTCCCAACTCTAGGGGTGGGCATCGGTCGGACAGACATCAGATGAATTATTGTCCGCGTCTGTCCGAAAGAGAATAGGACAAAATTTGTCCGACCGACTTCAGACATCGAATTGTCCGTTGGGCCCAAGCAGTGTTCGCGGACAGACCAAACCCTCTCCACCGCCGCCTCCGCAGCCGCTGCCTCTGCCGCCGCCTGTCGCTGTAGGAGGGTTGGCAATGTCAAAGCAGTGATTGGACGGCCGCGGCGACAGTCGCCGATAGCGGAATCGACGACGAGCGGCAATTCTGGCGTTGTGGAGGCCGGGCGACGGCGGGGGCGCTTAGGGCATCACGACAACACCGCGGCGGGGCCTGGCGGCGACGATCGTCGGCAGGGCGATGCGGCTGCGGCAGTGGCGGAATCGACGACAAGCAGAGATTTCGGCGTCGTGGAGGCCGGGCAGACAGCAGGGGTGCTCGGGGCATCACGGCAACGCTGCGGCGGGGCCTGGTGGCGATGATCGGCGGCCGGGCGACGTGGCGGCGGCGGCGGAATCGACGACAAACAGAGATTCTGGCGTCGTGGAGGCCGGGCGACGGTGGGGGCGCTTGGGGCATCACGGCAACGCCGCGGCGGGGCCTGGTGGCGACAATCGGCGACAGCGACCATGCAAGGGGGTGACGCGGTTTGGATGGGGAAGAGAAAATGGGTCGGAGGTTTGATTGATGGCAATATCATAAATAAGACTTGACTCGCCAATGTCTCGAGTCAATAATAATAACTAACTCGGACTAAATCCTAAAAAAAATCCATAAAATCAGAAAAAAATCCATAAAATAAAATAAACACTAACTAATAACCCACCCAAATTCCCCGTAACGCGTCCTAACACGGTAAATGGCCTAAACTAATTTTACGATCAACTATATATAAAATAAAAAAATAATTGGCATACTCTCATATATTCTGATAACTCATTCTTTTCTGTTGTATTCATGATGTTATCATCATATACTTGGGTACGTATGACTCTCATGACTCATACACCCGACCAGCGTCGACTCAGTACACATATTCTAAAACATACTCGACTTGAACCGATCGGTTCATAAGCATAAAACCCTGACTCAGATCACTGGTTTTACATTATGTTTATAACGTGATATATTTTTTTCGAAGATGGATCATACAAGTTTGTTATTAAATATCGGACACTCGGGTCAGACAAAAAAATGTCCATGTTTGGTTTGTTTTAATTCGGTCGAATTTGGTGGGTCAAATTCGGTCGAATTCGGCCGGTCAAATTCGGTCAGACATACTTTGGACATCGGACAGACGGACAAATTCGGATGTCCATGCCCACCCCTACCCAACTCGTGTCAATATTACGAAATAAATCTTAAAAAATATGAAAAAATATGATGAAATACATCCCGACTCGATCCTGACAGGGGTAGTTTTGTAATAAAAATTTTATTCGATCCCGACTTGAGTCAATATGATGAAATACACACCAAAAACTATAAAAAATACTATAAAATACCAAAAAATAAAATAATCAAGTTTTAATTGATTTTTTAATTTTATGGTATTTTACTCGATTTTTTCATATTTTTCGACATGTATTTTGTAATATTGACTTGAGTCGGGAGCAAATCGAGTTTTTATTACGAAATTACCCCCGACACCTAAAGTCCTTCTTCTCCCCCGCCTCTGTTTCCCGCTTCGTCCATTCCCGCTTCATCTGTTTCCCCCGCCATTGCCAGTGACGGTCCGCCAAGCCCACCACGCAGTCCACCCCCTCCTCCCTCCGCTGCCACATCCACTGTTGGCATCTCCTCCATCGACACCTCCGACCTAGTCTATGTCATCTGAAGGTGCAGCTATTTAGACACCTCCGAGGACAGAGCTTCCTCTATTTCTCCCGCCAATGGCAGTCCTCCAAACACACCGCGGAGTCCACCTCCTCCTCTTCCGCCATGCCCACATTTGTCAGCACCTCCATTGACTCCACGGACGCTAGCTACGTCTTCTGAAGCTGCAGTATTTTGGACGACTCCACTGGCATGTCGCATCGCCTCCTCTGTTTTCTAGCCAGCAACTTCAGATTCAGAATTTTGGATTCTTCACCACACCGTTGGGTTGCCGCCCTTCTCCTCTCCTCGCCCCTCCGCCCTCCTCCTTCTCCTTCCTCCCGAGAAGTAACCAAAACCTGCCGAATCCCCCGGGTGACGAAGAAGCCCCGGCGTCCTCGGCATGAAATAGAGCTTGGCCCAGCCACTTGTATGCAGGCGAGCACAGCAGGGGCTGCGGCCGGCATGAGCTCCTTGGCGGGGACAGGGGGGATGAAGCGCTGGCATGATGCCGGCGCCCTCGATGAGGCCAAGGAGGACTCTACCGGCGATGGCGGACTGGATGGTGGAGCAGAGCAAAACGCCGGATTTCTATTGAAACAGATGCAGAGGGGCGGGATTTTTATCCCAGCCGTCGGATCTCAATCGGACGGCTCTAAACAAACTTGAGCACGGCCATGTTGGCTGTGCTCTATTACAGGAATCTTTTCCTCTATATATATATATATATATATAAATGTTACGGTGTGTTGTGTAAAAATGCAGCGCATTACTCTGTGGGCTGTCGGATCTAGATCCGGCCGGTCCACAATTAAATAACCCCCCTTGCGCTCGCCTTCCCCGCACCCCGTTCTCGCCCGCACCCATCCTTCCTGCCTTCCTGCCTTCCTGCCCCTTGTGAACCTCGCCTGCCGCCCCCGACGTCACCCCAGTCGCCCCCTACCCATGCCCCACTGTCCCCCGGCTTCCCCCACCCCTGCCCTCCCCACACCTGCCCCTGCCCTCACCCATGCCCCCTACCCCCCCATCGCCGCCCCCCAGCCCCCGCGCCCTGCCCCACCTCCTGCAATATCCCGTCCTGCCCCAGCTTGCGGCCCCTCGGACCGCCACCTTCCACCCCCACCCGCTCAACCTCCCCCCCCCCCCCCGGTGGGTGGCTGGCGGCGAGGTCGCCGGCAGTGGGGCGGCACAGCAACACAGAGGGGGGGGGGGTGGGAAGAAACAGAGCAGGGTAATTTTGTAATAAAAATTTGACTCGATCCCGACTCGAGTCAAATTTTTATTACAAAATAAATATTAAAAAAATAAAATAATTTCGTAATAAAAACTTGACTCAATCTCGACTTGAGTCAATATTTTGAAATAATTTTTTTAAGAAAATAAAATATTTTTGTAATATTGACTCGAGTCGGGACAGAGTCAAGTTTTTATTATGAAATAAATTTTTAAAAGAATAAAATAATTTTATAATAAACACTTGACTCAATCCCGTGCGACTCGAGTCAATATTATAAAATAAATTTTTAAAAAATAAACTAATTTTGTAATAAAAACTTAATTCGATCCCACGCCGATTTCTACCAATAATCGAGTCAAGTTTTTATCACAAAATTAGTTTATTTTTTTAAATTTATTTCGTAATATTGACTCGAGTGCGGATCAAGTCAAATTTTTATTACTAAATTATTTTATTTTTAAAAAATATATTTCATAATAAAAACTTGACTCGAGTCGGGATCGAGTCAAGGTTTTATTACAAAATTATTTTATTTTTTAAAGTTTATTTTGTAATAAAATTTTGATTCGATCCCGACTTGAGTGAAGTTTTTATTATGAAACTACCCTCCCCTGTTTCTCACCCCTCTGTTTTGCCACGTCACCCCACTGCCGGCGACCTCTCGCTGGCCAACACTATCGCCGCTTCGCCTGCGGGCTGGGGTTGGGGACCGAGTCAAGTTTCGTAATAAAAACTTGACTCGATCCCGATTCGAGTCAAATTTTTATTACAAAATAAATATTAAAAAATAAAATAATTTTATAATAAAAATTTGACTCGATCCCCACTCGAGTCAATATTACGAAATAAATTTTTAAAAAATAAACTAATTTTGTAATATTGACTCGAGTCGCACGGGATCGAGTCAAGTTTTTATTATGAAATTATTTTATTCTTTTAAAAATTTATTTCGTAATAAGAACTTGACTCTGTCCCAACTCGAGTCAATATTACGAAAATATTTTATTTTCTTAAAAATTTTATTTTAAAATATTAACTCGAGTCGGGACCGAGTCAAATTTTTATTACAAAATTATTTTATTTTTTAAATATTTATTTTATTTTATAATAAAAACTTGACTCGAGTCGGGATCGAGTCAAATTTTTATTACGAAACTACCCTCCCCTGTTTCTCCCCCCCCCCCACCGCCCCTGTTTTTGCCAACCTTGCCTCCGGTCGCCAGCGGGGCACGACTGCGGGTGGGGCAGGGGGGAATGTTGAGGGGGAAATGCAGGGGGTCTG
>JAURVB010009964.1:0-19406 GCA_033002965.1 Piper betle | reverse complement strand
ACACCACCCCATGACCAAGACAGATCCGTACAAACCCAGCAAGTTTGAAAGCAGTCATGGCCGAGACAGATCCGTACAAACCCAGCAAGTTTGAAAGCAGTCACCTTTGGGAAAATAGAGATGGTACTTCCAGTAGTAAATGTAGATGCATCGAGGAAGCCGGAGACGAAGTAGAGGAGCAGGCCGCTGACGTAGTTGTGGAGCTAGGCCAGGGCGAAGTGGGGAAGGGGCGACCAGAGGGAGTCCGGGAGCAGCGTGCCGAGGACGAGGGAGTTGTACCAGTTGGTCTCGTTGACAAAGCGGCAGAGGTGGGAAGAGGTGGAGAGGTGAGAGGAGGCCGTGGGAGGCGATGGGGTTTATTAGGGAGCTTTTGATCCTGGCCGTCCGCTAATAAGGACGGCTACGATGAAAGATGGGCGCAAGTAAAATTTTCTTGCTCTTGCTTACTGAAAATCTTTTGCCATAATATATAAGGGGTGCCGAAGCGCGCCTGGGGTAAAAATTTTTTGTTGTATGATTATAAAAATAGCCGAGGTCTATTAATTTTTTTAAAAAACCGCCGCCAAGCGGCTGTGCCAGTCGCAGGCGGCCTTGTTTCGCCTCGGTCGTGTGGCCAAAGATCCGCTTGGTTTCTTTTTTTACGCAACCAGATGTGGGCACCGCTGGCAAGGTCCAGCTATCGCACGCTAGATCTGGCCTTCCCCCGGCCAGATCTGGTCAGGAGATGGCCATCTCCAGCCCTATTACAGTCAGATCCGACCTCACAGTAAAAAAAAACACAACAGATCTTTGGTCGCCACGGTGGGACGACGGGATCAAGGGGCAACAGGGAGAGGGAAATCCGTGGCAGGGGCGGGGGCATCCACAACGAGGGAGGGCCGGAGCGAGGATAGAAGAGGCCACAATGGGATTGCGGGGTTGAGGTGGAGGGGCGTAGCTCGGACGAGCGACCGTGGCAAGGTCGAGGGGGAGCAAAGGAGGGACTCTGCGATAGGGGAGTGAGGGAGCAAGGTAGAGGAGGCCGCGGCAAGGGAGTAGGCCGAAGAGGCTGCGACAGGGGTAAGGGCAGCCGTGGCGGGGTCAAGGTGAGCGCGACACGACGGAAAGAAGTTTACTTTTTTTTTTTTTAAGATCTGAGTCGTCTTTGTAATTAAACAGCCCAGATCAAACACAAACACTTTACCCTGTATATCTCTATATATATATATATATATAGGAGAAAGGTTTGCTGTATTGCAGTACAGCAATCTTGGCTGTACTGCAGTTTTGATCCTAGCCGTTGGATCGCCATCCAACGGCTAAGAAACTAACCCCCACAACACACCAACTCTCTCTCTCTCTCCCTCCCCCCCCACCCACCTCCTCGCATCCGGCCAGCCCTCGTCCAGCCCCCCGTCGCACGCCGGTCCCCGGCGGGCGGCCCTTTTCCCGCCCACCCCCCCCCCCCCGCCACGTCCCGGCCGGCCCTCGTCACACCCCCACCCCCCCCCCCCCCCCGTGCCCAAGCCTTGCTCTACTCCGGCCAAGCCGCGCACGATACAGTGACCAGCGACAGTGCCCTGGGATGAAGGTGGGAGGCATCAGCTGAGGGGTCCAGTGAGGAGGCAGTCCCGGAGTACAGCACCAGGCGGTGGATGTGATGACGGCCGAAGTAGAGGCCGTTTCGCTTCCTCTGTTTCTCCTGGGGCCCCGCGCACCGGCACGGCCGGGGTCAGGGGCTACTTCGGAGTCCGGTGAAGAGGCGGTGGGCGGCGGAGGTTGCCGGGGTACAAGGATGGAAAAACAGAGTCGCCGGCAAAATAAGGGAGGGAGAAGTGCTGCAAGGGTAGTTTGGTAATAAAAATTTAACTCGCTCCCACTCGAGTCAATATTACGAAATAAATCTCAAAATATTTAAAAATTAAAATAAAATAATTGAATTCTAATGAATTATTTTATTTTATGGTATTTGTAGCCTATTTTTCATATTTTTTGAGAGGGGTAGTTTAAAATAAAAACTTAACTCGAGCAGACTTGTGTCAATATTATGAAATAAATCCCAAAAATATGAAAAAACTAGATTAAAATACCATAGAATAAAATAATCCATTAGAACTAGATTATTTTATGTTATGTTATTTTACTTGTATTTTATATTTTTGGGATTTATTTCGTAACATATTGACTTCAATCGGACGGTAAAGTTTTATTATAGAAATTGCAGTCGAGTCATTTTTCCCCGACTCGCTCTCCACTTGAGTTAATATTAAAAAATAAATTTTAAAAAATAAAATAAAATAATTTCATAACAAAAATTTGACTCGTTCTCGAGTCGTGTCAATATTAAGAAATAAATTTTAAAAATAAAATAAAATAATTTCATAATAAAAACTTGACTCACTCTCAACTAGAGTCAATATTACAAAATACATCTCGAAGTCAAATTTTTGTGATCGAAACTTTTGACTCGACTCCTGACGCGAGTCAATATTACGAAATACATCTCAAAAAATTTAGAAAAATATAAAATAAAATACCATAAAATAAAATAAACCATTAAGAACTAGATTAATTTATTTCATGGTATTTTACTATATTTTTTATATTTTTTAGGATATATTTTATAATATTAACTTTAGTCGAGTCAAGTTTTTATTACAAAATTGCCATTGTTTCGTTTTTCCTCACCAACCACCTGTTTTCTCCCCCCCACCGCTCAATGACAATTTTGTAATAAAAACTTTACTTGCTCCTCACTCGAGTCAATATTAAGAAATATATCCCAAAAAAAATATGAAACAAATATAATAAAATACTATAAAATAAAATAATCAAGTTATAATGGATTACTTTATTTTATGGTGTTTTAATCTTTTTTTCATATTTTTCAAAGTATATTTCAGATTATTGACTTGAGTCTAAGGGAAATGGGCATTGTTAGTTTCGTAATAAAAACTTGACTTACTCCGAACTGTAATAAATATTATGAAATAAATTTTAAATATATATATATATATATAATAATTTTATCATAAAAACTTAACTCGTTCCCGATTTGAATCAATATTAAGAAATAAAATTTAAAAAATATATAAAATAATTTTGTAATAAAACTTGACCCGCTACTGATTCGAGTCAAATATTACGTAATAAATTTATTTTTTTAAATTGACAGAAACTTGATTCATCCCAACTTGAGTCAATATTACAAAATAAAATTTAAAATATATATAAAATAATTTCGTAATAAAAAATTAACTTGCTTCCTGACTAGAGTTAATATTACGAAATAAGCTTTAAAAAATATAAAAATAATTTCCTAATAACAACTTGACTCTTGTTGGGAGTGAGTTATGTTTTTATTACAAAATTATTATATATATTTAATTTATTTTGTAATATTGACTCGAGTCGGGGATGAGTCAAGTTTTTATTACCAAACCCCCAACCCACGCCCCCCCCCCCCCCCCCCCCCCCCCCCCCCCGACTTTCTCCCTACCAACGATCACCCCTCCTATGCTTTTTTCCCGGCCACCCTGACTGCCGGTGAGTTTGCCGCCATAGTCACCTACACCACCGTCGGTCGTGCTGTAACTGCCTACTCACGTGACTCCCAAGCCGACGCCTCCCGCCGGCCGTGCTGCGCCACACTGATGGAGAAACAGAGGAACCGAAATAGAGGAAGCTCCTCTACTTTGCCGTCGTTACAGCTTCCGCCTACGCTGGACCACAGGCCACCCACTGCTAGCCAGCGACTCCGCTGACCATTGCCGCCTCGCAACCACGGCAACCCCGAGTGACCCAAAGTGCACGGCAAAATAGAGGGGTTGGGGTGGGGTGGGGCTGGGCAGGGTGAGGGGCGGGGGGCGCAGGGTAGGGCGAGGAAAGAGGAAAGAGGAGCGGTGGGGGATGGGGGGGGGGGGGGGGGTGAAAGCAGGGGAGGGGGGAATGCAAAAAAACGGGGAATGTCTAGCCATTGGATAAAATCCAATGGCTGGAACCTTGCGGAGAGCCCCCCTCCCTCCCCCCTGGCGGGGGAGAACGCCGGCAGGTGGCGGGCGGCGGCAAGCAGGGGCGCCGGCGAAGGGGCAGGTGGTCGACGAGCGACTGGCGCGAGCGGCGGCGGGCGGCAGGCAGACGAGCGCAAGAGGGCGACGGGCGGCGGGCGAGCCGAGTTGAAATCCGGCGGCCCAAATTTGATGGGCCCCAGACCCGCCCAAGATCCGTCCAAGACCCGTCCGACCCTCCGTCCGCCCGTCTGCCCGCTCGCACCCGTCTGCCCGCTCGCGCTCGTCCATCCGTCCGCCCGTCGCCCGCCCGCCCGCCGCCCTGCTCGCGCCCGTCCGCCTGCCGCCCACCGCCCATTGACCACCCTCGCCCCCCCTGCCGGCCGCCCCCGCGGCCCTGGCCGGCGCCCCCGACTGCCTGCCACCCGCCGGCGCTCTCCCTGCCGAGCGCAGGCGCGGGCGACGGCGGCTGGGGTTGGAAGGCCGGGGCCGAGGGGGAACCGGGGGTGGGAAGCGAAAGCGCGGCGGCGGGCCCTGCGTTGGCGGGGGAGAGCGCCAGCGGGTGGCGGGCGGCGGCAAGCGGGGGCGCCGACAGGGGGGGCGAGGGTGGTCGACGGGCGACGGGCGCAAGCGGGCGGCGGGGGCGGACGAGCGCGAGCAAGCGAGCGGACAAGCGCGAGCGGGGCGAACGGGTCTTAGACAGATCTTGGGCGGGTCTGGGGTCTATTAAATCTGGGCCGCTGGATTTCGATCAAGCGGCCCAGATTTGGCACCGCATGGTGGGCTGCCAAAAGAGAGCAGCCCACCATAAAATTTCTCTCTATATATATATACACCTTGTGGTGTTAAGCCAGATTACCAAAATTTGGCAAACCAGAACCGTGAACATCTCCATACGAGGAGCTTACTTTATTCATTCCGCCCGTTTTTTAGTTATGGTCACAGATAGCCACATATGCATTCAAATAACAAAAAGCAATTTGTAGAAAGTCGTTGCTCGTTCACATCGCTAGCTGGAGTACACCACCAAGAAAAATCCAAAGTCATTTTTAACGATAGTAAGATCTTATAATATATGAACCATTTCAGGCTTTAGCTACGGAAAGAAAATACTGTTTGCTCCCCCATGTTTGCTCTCGCCTTGTTATCACCGTTGGATACTTCACTTCATCATGCAGAAGGTTTCTTAGATTACACCAACATACAAAATTTCCAACCAGCAAATGAATTTTATTACCGCTTGATAATAATATATGAAGATAATCTTAAAAAACAAACTTCATATACCCAACACTCGTATAAATAAGTAACACCAATTTTCATACAGCAAATACCACTCATCAAGGCATACAAGTTAAATGAGTCTCTACAAGGCGTCTTACCGTAAATCCCCCTTTTTTAGTTTCCATCAATGTTTTCCTACTTTTTCCTCATTGCAATACCTTGATAAAGTGAATCCACTCTTTTCCTGCATGCAACAGTCGCATATGTAAATTTTACCCTAACCAAGAAAAAACCAAGTTGAATATGTTAAATTGAACAGTTCAGTCCTGCAGAAATAATAGATGCAGCTACTACCCGGGCATCCAAAGGGGCATGCTACCTTCAACTTTTATAATTCGTGCAAAAGGTGTCAACCCTAAATAACTTGAATGACATCAAGATGGGTACACTAAGCATGAAAATTGAACACTATGCGGTAAAAACTCTTCAAAGTTATTTCTAAGAAAATCAATACATCAACTCTAAGTCGGGTGAATCTCGAGCTGAATTGACAAAATTTAGGCTAATCTTACTCGAATCATTTGACCGTACCAATCAACATACATATACCTCATGTCTTCTAATTGACCATGCAAACTCCATCTCTGGCGAAACCCTTCCATACCTTCAACCCCACTTGCAAGAATCATGCGCCTGATATCAACCGAGATTTTTGCATTAAAAGAAAGTACAAACTTATTACATAGTTGCAGTGATGAAAAAAATTAAACAGGTTTTGAACTTCAAAAGTAAGGACTAAAATCATAACAAATAATTCACCTCTCCAACAAAGTTACTTCAGACTGAAGTTGATTAGCTCTTTCCTTGGCTTCATCTAAGGGCATTGACATACCCAACTTATGTTCACTTTCTACAAGCTTTTGCCTAAGTAGCTTGTCCTGCAACACAATTGCCAAATGTGAGCAAAAAAAAAAATCAGAATCAACTTAAACAATCTCTTATAGGTTATGACCAATTGACTACAAAGTGACAAGTTAAAAATCAATTAAAAAGCAAAAACACAAAACTGTACCCGTCTTTCTGCACATTGTCGATACAGAGAAATCTCATCCTGACAAAATGGCTCAATGTCATTGATTTGCAAACCTGTCACAGGAAAATCGAATCACCTTTTAATATGATCCACCTATGCTTCTAGATGAAAAGAAAAGGAGCATATAATCAGCATAGACAACGTAAAGACCATATAATCAATATAACAAAACATATAATTCATCTTATCTAGAGTGAGAAACAGCATCTATTGTATTACAATAATTACATTTTCTACGAATTGGTTGGTGAAAAAATAAAATTAACTTGGATATGATGAAAATTACAATGTTTCACAATGATTGTGAGCACTCATATCTCCCCACAACACCCATGTTAAAAAACAGTAAGACAAAGAGGCAATATTATATGACTTTAAGAAAATTAACTTATGACCTGTATCATTAGGGATACATTCATACTGCACAATTTGGTCTTAAATATTTAAATGTCATAATAAATGTCTCACTTACACAAAAAGAGATTCCTCAAAATTCCATCACATAGATCGACACCTTCTAGTACGTGGGAAGCTATTTCCTTTGGTATGATAGGAGAAGGAGGACCCATCATAAGGTCGTCACCCACAAGGATCGTTTCCTCCATACTTGGTTGAGAGTCGACTAAAATATGTAATAAAGAAAAAAAACCATAAATCATATGAATATTCAAAACAAACAAAAATAAATAACCTACATTTTCAGACATCAGCTTGAGGCAGCAATGGTACATTGAGCTTTAAACTAATAAAAGCTGAAAATCTTAGCCAACCGATGCCTCAAATGTAAAAACCCATAAAAGGTACCTTCCATTTAATCACTCAGTTCACTTTGCTATAATCATTGATAATGCAAAACGAAAGACTAAATCCACAGAACTTAGCCAACTGAGTAACCTAAACGTCAATTAAAAATGAAAAAAATCTGTCAAGACAGGAAATTTAACTTCTCTAATTGCCATCCTTACCATCCATGATTGGCAGATGAGCTGATTTTCTGAAGTATTAAAATCAACCTTTCTAATTACAATCAGCGACTAATCTCCCCCAAAACCTCCTGAAACAAAATCAGCAAAGCCAAATGAGGGCCACGAAACGTATCATCCGCCCCAAACACCAAACAGGCATTTCATCGAACATAACACATGCTTTCAGAAAAAAAGAAAGACACATACCCCGTTGAACAACAAGAACTAAAAAAACCAATCTTTCTATCAAAAAAATGCCCGAATGAACAGCTCACAGAAAATCAGAAGTTAGCCAGAGCCCGTTCACCGGCATTCCACCAGAAAAGTCGCCGTCTCGGCCTCGGAGCGTTAGTAGCCGCTTCTTATCGGCTACGAGCCGAGCCGAGTCCAACTTCTGATTCCGGCGACTTATGGCAGTTTTCCGGCGACGGTCCCGGCGGTTTTTCGGCCGGGCAATGGGGGGTAAGGGTTAGCACTGGCTCGGCGAGCTCGTCCCAATGGTGGTGACGGAAAGGGCGGCCGCGGCGGCGATGACCGCCGCCGCCGGCGTCAAGTTCGGTCGGGGCGGTCGGTCGCTCCGATCGGTCCCACGGCCGGCTTCGACGGTGGCGTTAGGTAAGGGGAAATACAGGGGAGGTCAAGGGGAAGGGCTTCGACGTCACGGCGGCGGCTGTGCGGCCCAGACGGCGGCGAATCGACAATGGGAGCGTCGCGGCTCGTGGGGCGATTCCGGCGTCGTGGCGGCGAGACGGTGGCCGGGCGTGGTCGAGGCGACCGCACGGCCGGGCTGGGCGGCGTCTATCGGCTGGCGGTGGAGCGTCGGCGGCGATGGCGACAACCTCAAGGGCGGCGGCGGCTAGGGTTTGAGGTGGTGGAGTGGAGAAGCGTCGACGAAGGAGATGGAACGCCCCGGTGGTAAATTCGTAAATAAGTATCGACTCGAATCCTAGCCATGTTAAAAAAATAACTAACTCATAATAAATCTTAAAAAATAAAACGAAAAAATCTCATAAAATATAAAAAATACAACAACATCTAATGGATACGCTCTATAATTAATAACCCACCCGAATATGATCTAACACGGCTTAATGCGTTATTTGGCCTAAATTATTTCTACGATCAAATATATAAAAAGAAAAATACTGCATACTTTTATATATTTTGATAACTCATTTCTCACCGTTTTTTCAATGTTATCATCATATATTCAAGTATACTCTCTCATCGCTCATTACTCATAGCTGGCCTCGACTCAGCACGTGATTCATGAAACTGACTCGACTCAAACCGACCGGTTCATTATAGTAAAACTCTGACTTGAGTCAATGGTTTTACAAACCCCCTCCATGTTCCTAGCATCCTTGGTGGTACTGGCTTTGAGGTTGGATGTCTCAAAAGACCTCCCCTTGGTCTTCACTCGTAACATCAGGTTTGGGCTGCCACTATTTCTCATTTTTTACTGGGTATTTCTTGTATGATTTCATGAATTTATTTTTAGAACATTTTTATCATGTATATATGAATGTTACGAGAAGTTTAAGCACAAATTAATCTTATTTGTAAGTGTAAATAAATAGATATGATTTTTACAATGCATGTAGGTCACTGATAGCACCATTTCAGTATAAAACTTATATCTTGCCATTATGATGTTCTATTTGCAGGATTCTTATTTTTTTAACTCACAACATATAGATCTACAACTTTTGTGTTTTTGTGTTTTACTTGTCATTCCCTAGAATTTTCATGTATGGGGGTAAAAACTGAGGAAATGTGGCAACTTAGACCGTGATAGTGTTATAAGCATTTTTCTCTAATTTTTACTCTCTGACCTTGTAGGATTTGTTAATGCACAACATGCCATATTTTTCATGGTATTTTTATGAGTTCTTAGTAAAATTTTAATCTTAATATAACCACTAAATAATCATGAACATAAGCCATAAGTATGCCTTGTATTTCCTGTGTGTTTATGACTATGAGCATAATTTGTGATTGTGTGATATTTTAAACCATGAATTTTAAACTAATAAAATCTTGTAAAATTATATAATACCTCACTAATCGTCTACTTGAAACATGTAAATTTTGAGAATGGTTAAAAATCATCTAGATATGTTTAGAGGTATTACCAGGATAGTGTAAAGATACTAGGGCTAGTTTTTCCCTACAGTTGTAAATTACCTTAAAATAGGTTAACAGTGTTGGATTTAATTAAAACTTGGTCAACACCTTGCCCTATGTCTCAGTAGCACCATGACCAATTTTGGCACCATTTAGATAGGTTACCTATTTTATTTACAAATTTTAAATATGTTAAGGTCTAGATAGCTCCAGAAACTACCTATCAAGTGATCCAACTTGTAAAACCCACTTAGGCTCATTTACAAAGTATATTTGGCCTATCCTTTACTGGGACCAAGCTACATGTGTTGGCTAACTAGGCCCACTGCCAATTTGGAGTCCTCTAACCCATGAACCAATAGTTACAAAATTGGTGCGCAACACAGGAACACAGTTCCAGCCCTTAGGGTCGAGCTTAATAGGCCTTGTTCCCCTTGATTGGCCTATGGGCCAGCCATGGTGGAATTTACCTATGAACCTTAGAGTGTAAAGGACAACCCATCTAAATTTCAGACCATTTGGACATTATTAAGCCCATCCGAAAAGTTGTCTTGTAAGCCTATTCAATTAAAAACCTTAGAATTGATTAAAACTCACTAAGTGAACATGAAACCAAAACCTTAATTAAGTTACCTAATAAGGTTTAATACTCTACTTAGGCCTAGTTAAGAAAATTAAGTGATATTAAGTGTTGAGTTTGTGTGGAGGCTTTGCCTCGTTTTCCATGCCAATGTGACCCGATTCTTATTTGGTTCCATCTCCATGATAGGTATCACAGTGTGAGCTCATTGACTAGAATATATATCTCTACTCATCCAGATTCGTAGGACTCTCTTACTTCATCTTTATGTTTGGCTTTTGAGTGATACGTTTAATCGTGTTTTAAACGATAGGACGATGTCAGCTACACTTTTATTGGATCCCTCTGAGACCGGGCCATTTAGTCATATTTTATCATATGTTTAATAAAACTATAAAGATGAGATTCCTTGTTGGTTTTTGAACTGAAGCTTCAGAAATGTATAATACAAGCCTCTTCCCTAAACATATTATATAAGTATGCACATTTTTATGGATTTCACGAATAAGAGAGTGTGCAGTATGGAAATATATAAATTATACTAGTACCCCTTCTACCCTTAAGTGGTGCAATGTATATAGGGTATTACGAATGCAGTGCATTTTTGAAAATTATGGCACATTGGTTCTGAACCACATGGGTACTGTGGTGGGTGATATATAGAAGATGTGAGGGCATAAGTGATATATGTATGTTTATATGTTTGTAAGATACCTCTTTGTAGGCAATTATGGTATGATATGTGGTGCCATCGGCTTTTGCTTACCACCTTATATGATTCTGGTGTGTGTTTAGATACTCATTTGCCAGTAATGCTATATTCATAGTCTCTACTAGACCAATAATAAATTCTTTGATTACTGACATTTTTCTCTAATATATGTATGTGTTTTGTCTTTTGACAGGCATAAATGGATGGATTAATATATGTAGGTGTTTTGTTTTTTGACCGTCTCATGGCGGGGTATTTTGTTTTGTATGTGTGTTAATTACCGAATTGATGCAATATGAAATTGAGATGTCGTGTG
Source organism: Piper betle (assembly GCA_033002965.1). Taxonomy (NCBI): domain Eukaryota; kingdom Viridiplantae; phylum Streptophyta; class Magnoliopsida; order Piperales; family Piperaceae; genus Piper; species Piper betle. Next base: position 8,403 of record JAURVB010009964.1, on the reverse strand, counting down.
TTATAGGAATAAGCCCTAAAGTTGTATAAACTTGTATGATTCGGGATAAGTTAATTGATTGTTGTGGTGCGCGTTTATTTTATATATCATTATATTATTATTGTGATGCAGACACACTTTGGGGCACTCTAATTATTGTTTGCAAGGTATAAACCTCAAAGTCTTGGAACACAATGAGGAGCTTACCAAGTACGCGAAACATATTTATTGTAGTTGTGTGAGTGTGTGATAAAGAAACATGGGTAGGAGGAGCATACGGTTCGCACCGCTTAAAGACACATGTGAAGTCCGAGTGTTAGGGTTTGATGCCCTGACATCCGATGATGTATTTAATTATTTTATTTTCTTGTACATGTTGAGTATGTGGAACAGGTAACTGTGACCCTTGTTTAAATTCTTTGCATTTATCCGTTTGTAAGAAATTAAGAAATATAATGAATCACTTAAACTAAGTAGTAAAAAGGTTCATGTCACAACATGTAACCTCAAAACTGTAGCTGGGGTGCACCTCTTTTGCAGTTGAGAGTGATCATTAGTATTTTTAAAGTCACCACTCATAGTCGCAGGGGAGGTTTTGCCTCTATTGTGGCTAGAGGTGATCATACAAAATCCTTAAGTTTAAAAATCTCTCTATGTTAGTATGAATCAGCATACATATATGATAAAACCCTGTAAGGTTACCCATCTTATAGGCCTCCTCGAGGGTTGAGATCCACTTTCATAAAATTTGTACAAGAGTAGTCCAACAAATAGTTTTTCAAATTATAACATCACACTTTGATCCGCCTTTGGACCGAAAAATGGTGTGTTACAAAATATTTATTAAACAATATCATCTCAATTAACTCTTATTATAGTAACTCTTATTTGTAAAGATGAATATTAAATGCGTTTATTTAATTCAAAATATTTAATTGAAAAGATAAAATTTTATAAGCGAAAGAGTATTAAAAATGTTATCTTTATTCAAAAGTTTATAATTAAAAATTTTATGTTTTTCAACTCCAATATGCAAGCAGACCTCCCATATCTAAATATTTTTTATTTCAAATATGATTATTTATGTTCTTGCCAAGTATAATAGCATCGATCTCATATTTTTGTGTTTTAGGGCAATTAAATATATTATTATACAAACTCTTCAAAAATTTAACCATTCGATCACATACAAATAGTAAAAAAATTATCGTTCATTTTAATCCAATTATTTTATTTATTTGCATGGCATTCAATGCCATATTCTCACATACAAATCTCTAAGCCAAAAAATTTGTGTCTTGGTTATAATTATTTTCATCCTTTTATTCTATCAATGCCGGATCTTACATCCAAATTACTTTTTATTCAAATCCAATTAAAAAGTAATTGAATATTCGATCATAAACACAAGCATAAACCAAAGTTGAAAAACTCATAATCCGAACTCGACTTTATATTATCGTGGAGTGGAGTCGATTCTAAATCGACTTTATATCGATCGAGAGTTATTTATATTAAATTTTGAAATATATAAACAAAAAGTTATATGACATTATCACATATTACTTTTTTGACACTTAAAATTAAATAAGACATGATTTATATTATTTAAAAATGTCGATTTAGCTAATATAAAACAAATAATGTCACTATAAATTTTATGACATGACTTGAAAATTAATTACTAAATCAGTTATTATAAAATCATTCATAAAATTTAACTCAAAAAATAATAAAATCAAACGGGCTTACCTTTCGAAAATTATGACTTACCGGTGGAAAATTTTTGGTCATTGAAAGGTCCATCGAATCCCGTACACCCGCGGGCTACAGTCACCCTTCAAAAGCCTTTCAACGCTCCTTTTCCCTCTTTTCCGACCTTTCAAATTTTGTGGACAACACCGATCGATCGGAGAAGAAAGCTTCCATCTTTCTCTACAGATTGATTCGACCGATCGGTCTGTCATCGATCCAGGATCCAATGGAGAAGTACGGGAAGATCGATAAGGTTGGGGAGGGGACGTACGCGAAGGAAGGTGTACAAGGCGCAGGACGGGGTGACGGGCCAGCTCGTCGCCTTGAAGAAGACGCGGCTCGAGATGGACGAGGAGGGCATCCCACCCATCGCCCTCCGCGAGATCTCCCACCTCCAACTCCTATCCCCCACTCCCTTCACGTCATCCGGTACTCCTCATCCGTAGTATGCAATTGATGATGGCGTATTTGATGATATCAGGATCATCATCAAGCGATTCTTTTCTTCGTTTGTTTGATTTTGAATTTGTTTTCGGTGTTTTTTAAGGTTGCTGGGTGTGGAGCAGATGAAGAACGGCAAGCCGTTGTTGTATCTGGTTTTAGTACATCGAGACTGACCTCAAGAGTATATCGATACTTTCCGGTAGGCCGCTTCCTCGAAACCATTCGGGTATTGGATCTTGAATTTTTTTACTATTTATTTATTTATTTATTTTGCCCGAGCCCATACATATTTGTTTGTTATCTTGTTCTGTATATCTCGTCGTGAGTATTGATTTTTTTAAAAAAAGAAATGAATGGTTCATGTAAGAATTTGCTATGGTGGTGAAAAGCAACACTATGAGTTGAAGAGAAGGTTTGACTTGTATATTTAAATTTGTTATGTTCGGGGGTTAAAATGCTTTGGGGTGTTTCTGGCAAGTCACCAAGAATGTTTGGTTTTAGTTATAAGGTATGCTCTGCTTAGTGGATGTTTGGGCCTTCTTGTATTCTATTGGGAGATCAGTAAGCTGGAGGAGCGACAGCAGAGATAGACGTTGGAATTAGAGTTTTGGGAAGGAAACCCTTCTATATTCTCGGTCCAGGAAAGATGGGAAACGAAAAGATTTGTATTGCCTAATATTCTGGATATCCTTCGCATTATCCTTAAAATGACACACACATTCTATTCTCTCAATTTTTAAGTATTAACTATATTTAAATGTTATTGTAACATTCTGGGCCCCTGGTTCATCCTTGAATTGAACTTAAATGTTAAATTATTTAATATTACTCTCTCTTAACTTAAATTACATAGAAGATCATGGCCGATTTGGGGGGCTGTTGTTGAGGCGGTGTGGCCGATTCGGGGGCTGTTGTTGCAGCAGTGGGTGCAGGGGATGGGTGGGGGGAGGGCAGGGGATAGGCAGATTAAGTGAGGGAGAGAATTGGGAAAAAAATAGCCGGTGGCATTCTTGTAATTAAAAGTTGATTCAACTCTGACTCGAATAAAAAATAATAACTTCAAGAAATTTCAAAAAAATATTAAAAAAACTATAAAATATAATACACACTGTAACATTAAAATGATATATTTTACATTAAGAACCTATAGATTTTGGTTGATTTAAGTAAATCGATTCTTTTCTAATTTTTGATAAATTGGTCTGATTTAATGACTCCTTTCCAATTCGATTCAACATTCGATTTCAATTTTTGCAACTTTACCCACAACTGTAGCAAGCAAAAAGAAAACATAAACATTATTCAAAATATTATAAATTAGTGGAAATATAAGTTTTTAAAACATGGGGTTATTACATCACTATACTAAGCCAAATGTAAAGATGTTCGATGACCAAAATAAAATGGAAAAGCAATATAAAACAGCACGACAATAATATGACGGGACTAATTGTATGTATATAAACTTTAGCATTCCCCTATATCCGCCAACGACACTCTAGACACACCACGTACATAAATATTAAAAGAAAAAATAACAAGTTATGAAAGTAATTATCAGTCCATAAAATAAAATAACTATAATATCAAATTGGCATACGAACTCAGTAGTTCATATTAAAGTAAAACAAGAAGGAGTACACCATGAGAAGAATTACACGACACTCAAAAGAAACTACACCAGCATACGACTGGCAACTAATCGGACAACACCCTTTCTCCTATCCTCTCCAATTCTACAATGTTCCTCTCCTCTCAATCTGAAGGCAAGCCAAATACACTACAGTCGTGATATTCCCCCAGAATAGGGTACCCGTAACCTTACATTTCTTCGGGTATGAGATACTCAGAGACAAAGGGGTGAAAATGATGTAGTAAAAAGAGAAAGTAAAGCATTGTGTTGATCCTATCAACAATAAAACAATTGAGCTCCTAAACAAGTCGCGCCCTAGGACTTGCCTCAACGTGTAGAGATATATTTGCTTCAAAGTATAGTTGACGTACGGATACCTCGATGTGCAACCAACTTTTATAGCAAATTTCAGTGAACTCCAATGGACAACAATCTTGGAAGAATTCAACAAAAGGTAGAAAGATGATAATACTATAATTTGAAATTTATGGTAAAAAGATGTGTTTATAAAGACAAAGTTTTTCATAAAAAAATGAAAAAACAAATGAAATGAAAAAACAATGAATCTTAGTATAGGAATTGAAGAGATGTACATGAATGCATGCATAATTAATAGACATGACCCACTAGTATGGTTTATTAATGTGGCATGGCTCATTGACATCTTTATGACTCTAATTAAATTTTGTTTGTACAAATTTCATGACTTTTGTAGCGGTCCAATACTAAAGAAATTTTTAAATAAATATGAAGTCAAACTGGTCGCATACATAAAGTAGAAGACTATTAGAAAGTGGTGTGACAGCAAGCCAAATATCATATTAACTTAGGTATTTGATAACATGTTGACACTAAATGCATGACTAAAACAACCCCCTCCCCCCCTAAAACGACCATTCTAACTTGTAAACGATCCTATTAATTACTTCTAAAACACAATGCATGCCAAACAAAACCACACTAACTCACATGAGCCAAAGCCTTCCAACATGAGCAATACCAACTCTCCCTAGAACCGAGAGCCAAAAGCCAAGCCAAACTAAATCAAACTAAAAGGCAAATTGAAACAAACCAAAAACCAAACTAAATTGAACAACAAATAAAATCCTAGCTAAGGTGCACAAATTTTCGAGTTACATCCTCAGTTTACCCTGTTTTAATTATATTAAGCAGTTGCTTTTGTAAAATCAAGCATTTGTCTGAATCTTTCTAGAGCTTTTTGCAGCAATTATGCAAGGGAGTTGCAGTCATGGTGTGCTTCATAGGTAAGCATGTGTGAAATTCAGATTCTGTAGTGCATCTTAATATTTTACCATATATAATAACATAGTGCACTCATTAATTCTCTTTTTCAATTACAGAGACCTTAACCCCGGAATCTTTTGGTTGACGTAGAAAAGGGTATACTAAAGATTGCAGATCTTGGACTTGGTCGAGCTTTCACTGTACCACTTAAAAGTTACACACGAGGTACAATCATTTAGAAACGGCTATAGAGGACTAAGTATGATTTTTTTTTATGTACCTTGTTTTCCTAATTTCTTTGTTTCAGATTGTTACACGTTGGTATAGAGCCCCTGAGGTACTGTTGGTTGCAACTCACTACTCCCTTGGGGTGGACATGTGGTCAGTGGGATGCATTTTTGGTACGTTCCTCCTTGATGCATTTGTATTTGCTCCTTCTCCCATAGGCCAAAGCTTCTTTGTGCAATTTTCTTTTAAAAAAAGTCTCAAACTTCTCTTACATTTTACATTTTGATTTTTTTAAAAAAAGAAATTCAATGTATAGTATGATGATTTCTGCTATCTAGCTTGGGTTGTATCTGTATTTGTAATCTAGACATATATTGCTACTGTTTCATTTGAGTGTCATTTGCATGTTGCTGAAAAAGTCAAGTTACCTGTGGAAGAGCAAAAAATAGGCGAGTAGGTTTGTGATCTACATAGTTCTTGATACCGTAGGACATTTATAATTTTCCTTCAAATATCTGATTTTTGTTTCTATGATGCGCCAATCTCATTAAGGCATTGATTTTTTCTCCTGCAGCTGAAATGGTGAGACGTCATGCTCTTTTATCTGGCGACTCTGAGTTGCAACAACTGATTCATATCTTCAGGTTTCTTTCTATCACTTTCATTTGATGCACGCTTTAATTATAAAAAAAAGATGCCACTTTAAACATTCTAGTAATGACAAGCAATAGGTTGCATAAACACACACATTAGTATGTTAAATGGTGAGCTACACGTATTTCATTCTATTTTCTTTGTCTAAAGCTGAATAAATTCTTTTGAACTGAAATCTGAATTCTAGAAAGAAAATGTATAAATGCCTTCGTAACAATATAAATGTGTTACCATGCTTGCCACTTGGTTGTTCCTGAATTTTTTCTCAAAAAATATGAACTTGAGGATCATCGTTTGATATCTGACAGAAATGACAACTAAATCTTTGTAAACTTAAACAATTTAGTGCAAGCTTTTTCTAACGACTTATTAGATGCTTATTCAACACTAGAGGTTTCATTCCATTCGTTCTCCACCAGCTCTTACAACTCTTTAGTCATTCTATGAAGCAAAAAAAGGGGGAAAAAATCTTTTTCAGTAGTTTTTGGTATGCTTGAACTATATGACATTGTATATAAAAGGTTGCTCCCACTGAAGAAGTGTGGCCAGGAGTAAGCTCGTTAGGAGATTGGCATGAATATCCCAAGTGGAAGCCTCAGAATTTAGCCCGATTTGTTCCTTCATTAAGTCCTGAAGGAGTTGATCTTCTCTCGGTAAGTTCATTATCATGTCCATTTCTTTTACGATATTACTGAAAACTTATTCATTGGAATAGCATAATTGGTTTAACTGTATGTGAATTTGCATACTTAATAAGGTTGAATATCATGTAATTGTGCAGAAAATGCTGCTGAATGATCCGGCTAACTGAATTTCGGCCAAGGATGCTCTTGATCATCCATTCTTCGATAGCCTCGACAAGATGCAGTTTTGAAACATGTTATTTGTGGTTCAAGCTGTTTTGACATGGTTGTCTTTTGCATCTCCACCTTCACTTTTGTGGAAGAAGGGCATTCATGTATAAGCATGTAGGTAACTAGTGTTGCCTATTTTGTGTACTCTGCTTGATTGTAATTTTGTTCTTTCAATAATAAAAGATTTAAAATAAAAACTACAGTCAAATAGTTATAAAATACTGGGAATGACATTGTACATAGCCGATAATTCAAAGAAATCTATTATAAAAGAATTAATTTAATCTAAAATGCAATTTAAATATGCTTCAAAATTTTTTATGGATTGTAAAATATTGGAATAAAATTTGCAGTCCAAATTAATAAACTTAAATAAATAAATTCTAACTAAAATAAAATTATATTTTAAAAGAATTTTAAAAATACAAAGTAACCAAGATTATGCATACCCGACGAACTAATTATATTCATAAAGAAAAGTATTGTTAAAATCAAAATTAAATCAAAACTTTCTAATATATGAAAAAAATCAGATTTAAAATATAAAAAGAAAATAAATTTTAACTTAGAAATTTTAATAATATTTAAATAATTATGTTATAATTTAAAAACAGTTTTAAAAATTCTACTTTGAATTTTTTTTTAAAAATGCGTAGCTGAGATTATGCACAGTTAATTTAGGAGAAGAATAAATTTATTTTAAAAATTAAATTGAAATTAGAATATAAAGTTTCCAATATATATGTATATATACATATATGAAAAAATTTCCCCAAGCTCTAATCTCGGTCATCTAATCATAAAGACGGCCCAAATTTGATAAAAAACAAAACAAAACAAAACCTTCTACCCGCTCCTTTGCCGGCAACCAAGTTTCGGCCACAACTGGCCTGTCGGATGTGACCGTCGTCATTTACGGCACCAGGCCCGGGCTAGGTCTAGTTGGCCGTGGCCGGAACTTGGCCATCGACCAATTTTTTTTCTTTTTAAGGCTTAACTAGATCTGGTCATGACTTACAAAAAATAGCCAGGTTTGGTCGCGCACTTTAAAAAAAAAATTAATGTGGCCGCCAAATCTTACAATTGCTGGCTCGATCTGGCCATAGCTGGCTAGACCTGGCCATTCCTCGGCCGGATCCCACTAGCGGAGGCAAGATCCGGCTGCCACAATAATTTTTTTTAAAAAAATGCATGGCCAGACCTAGCACCGCCAACCAGGCTGGCCGCCGTTGGCCGAAGTTGGCCATCCCCGACCAGATTTGGTTGGGGGATGCCTGGTCCAACCGATAGCAGTTGGACCTGGCCAACCACAGTCAAATCTAGTCACATCGCCCATAAGAACGCACAGCCAAATCTGTTGCCGCACTGCCAGATCCGACCACAACCAGCCATGTTTTGTTGCCTAGATTTGGCCAAGGGGCAGCCATACATGGCCACCTGTGGTTAGATTTGGCCGCTGCCATCGCTGTTGGGGGAGGAAGGGTTTAAGTTTTGTTTTTTTTGAAAAGAATAGATTTGGACTATCCTTTTAATTGATGGCCCATATTAAAGATTGGCAAAGGGAAAAATTCTTGCCCTTTGCTCGGGCAACCGGGCCTCATATATATATAT
>JAURVB010009963.1:0-19231 GCA_033002965.1 Piper betle | reverse complement strand
TCTGGTAGAATACAAATGTATTTGGCTGCAGTTGTTTGTGTAAGTTAAAGTAATGTGGGTGGAGGAACTTACGGTTCACACCACTTAAAAACCCACATGAGGTCCTGATATTAGGGTTTAATACTTTGATACTCGATGATTTTGTGTAATTATCTGACGCTTTAATTATTGTTCCCATAAGGCACATGGAATAAGTAACCATGACCATTATTTAAATATTCACATCATTTTCATGTAACTAATAAGAAGATATAAACCAATCACTTGAACCAAGTAGTAAGAATATGATATACGCAACAGCAGGCAACCTCAAACCTGTAGCGGGGGTATCCTCTATATAAAGTTAGTAGATTGTAAAACCCACGATTCGAGTCAGGGTTTTATATTCAGAACCGGTCGGTTCGACCGTTATTTTCGAGTCGAGTCAGATTCAGAACACGTGTACTGAGCCGACGCCAGTCGCGTGTATGAGCTATGAGGGTCATGCGTACCCAAGTATATGATGATAACGTCATGAACACAGCAGAACAGAATGAGTTATCAGAATATATGAGAGTATGCCAGTTATTTTTTTATTATTTTTATATATAGTGGATCGTAGAATTAGTTTTAGGCCGTTTACCGCGTTAGGACGCGTTACGAGCAGTTTGGGTGGGTTGATAGTTCTAGAGCATATCATTACGATGTTTTAGTGTTTGTTTGATTTTACGGGATTTTTCCCGATTTTTATGAATTTTTTTAGGATTTAATACGACTTAGTTATTATACTTGACTCGAGCCGGAGACGAGTCAAGTCTTATTTACAAGTTTGCCACCCAACCATTTCTTCTCCACCCCCGACACTTTCCCCTTCCAAACCCTAGCCGACGCCCCACTGTTTGGTGCCGCCACCGCCGGCGCCGTCGTCGCCTTGCCACCGGGCGTCGCCGCCTAGCCCCGCCATGGCGTCGCCGTGCCGCCCCGACCAGCCCCGGCCACTGCCAGGTCGCCAAGACGCCGGAATCGCCGCGCCTAGTGCCGCGGCTACGTTTCGGTCGCGTCGCCGATTCCGCCGCCGGCGACCGTCGCCGCCGCGATCAGGTGGTCGCCTCGACACCCTCGACCCCCAGCAACCTTCCCCGACCGGAACGGAGGCCAGCGCCGCCCATCCCGGCCGGATCTCCACACCACCACGGCCAGCCTCTGTTTTAGCCATTTTCTGGCGAGCCACCGCCTCCGCCGACCACGTCGACGTCGTAGATGCGTCGGGCTCGCCGAGCCGGTTCCAATGGTACCCAATATGACCACTTTCCGGCCAGTAGACGCCGCCGGCGACTGTCGCCGGAAAACCGCCGGAACTTGCCGGAAAACCACCGAAACCCGCCGAAAAACCAGATTTGCAGGAATTTGGCAGATCTTCCGCGGAGTTTATCCAGTCGAACCTGATCGACTTCGGACGCCGACGAGCGCCGGATTCGAGCTCCGAGACGCTCGACAGAAACCCTAGTCATCGTCGATTGCCGATGACGTGAGGTATAATTACCTCTGAGTTAGTTATTTAAAATTGATGATTGTTAGCACAACATGATAGGATTGAAATTGATGATTGTTAGCACAACATGATAGGATTGATTGATTCCCATGATAAAAGTCTGAGCATGAAAGAAGTAATGATATGTATGATATGATTGGTAATGGGTAAATGTTAAGTGATCTGATGATGTAAAGTAAATTTGAGCATGATAATCGAGTACAACGTAACTTAGGAAATATAATAAAATTGGTGTTAATAGGATAAGTTGGAATTACTTTCACATTTATAATTGTTGATTGTTATGGTTGATGTTTGTATTGTGAGTATGTTTGATCATGACGAGTTTGATTCATCATTTAGTTAGTGGGCGTTAGTATTTAGTTTTGATGTGTAGGTACGAAGTAGGAGCTCGCCGCCTAGGCGCGATGACACGCTTGGAGCTTCTACCAGGTCCGTTTAGGACTCGTCTCTGTTTTACGCTCTCTTCTATTGTATGTTTATTTTATTATCTGCAGGACGGGTTAAGTGGCGTTTTATCGGATCCCACTTAACTCGGGCCATTTAACCGAACAGTTTTCCGGATTAATAACCCCTCGAGGATGAGATCCCTCGAGGATGATTTCGAAAACAAGATCCACCACAAGTTGCCTTCGGGCCTATTATATAAATCCCTACCCAGCCCTATATATATGTAGTTTTCGCGTTTTCAGTGAGACGAGAGATGGAGAAACCGACTGCACGTACCATGAGCGGATGTCGTGACAGTCAAAGCGGGCTCTGGATTAGTGCCAGCGGACTGTTCCATTCCCGAGGGATCCTGACAACTCCGCGTTTGAGTTCCTCACACCCGGAGAACGTGGAGGTTTACGGGTACTGTTTAGTACAGCGCATGTCCGGACTTGTGGTTCAAAGGGTACTAAAGGCGACTGCCTGAGAGTACTCGGCCTTCGTGCTCAAGGCCAGGAGAAATATGGAGGTAAGGAGAGGGCTTAGGATTTGAGACCAGAAAATGAAGTAAGAAAATGTCGAGAGCGGCATCAGCAGCAGCAGATCAGTAAGTTCGGGATGCTACCGGGTCTGCAGCCCAGTGGCTCCTCAGTAGTGCCCTTCAGAGTGTTCACGTGGAGTATATGATGTTTTCTTTCATATGAGAGTTTGCTCTCATAGCCAGCTTGTTATAGTTATTTTATTTTCCGGACCAGTAACACTTGTTACTGACGTGTTTTTATACTATATGTAGGTAATAATCACGAGTTGGAGGAGCCAGCTTGGACGGAGGAACACTGTTGTCGCTTGCACACATGTCAGTCGATAGAGTGGTTAATATTCTATTTATGATGTTATTATATTGTGAATGTTGTGAAATGCTAAGACATGATAGGATATGATTAAATGCAAAGATATGATGATGTGACATGATTAGAATGCTAAGACGGATGCGATTGACATGAATGTTGAAACCACGAATGGATTAGAACGAGTAAACAGTATATCAGATTGTGTGAATGAAGTTGCGTGATATATAGATACATATTTGCATATATGTTTATATATAGTATTTTGACAGGGTGACCCTAATTGCACTTTTAGGGAAATTTTGTCCGTTTTATTTTAGAATTTTCATCGATTTTGATCGTAATTGTGATGGTGTGTAATTTAGTTTGCATGTCATCCATGTAGTATCATGTTAGGATTCTGTGCATTCATCCATGCATGACGAGTAATATCTTCATCTTAAGACGCCGAGATTAGATCCGCGCGAGTTGGGTTCGGGTTAGCCGACCTAATCGGGGCCTGTAACATGCCGGTTCGGTTCACGAGCGTGGACCGGATTTGGGGTGTTACAGTAGTGATCATCACATTTTTAAAATCACCGCTTATAGTCGTAAGAGTGGTTTTACCTATGTTACAACTATGAGTGTTTATATAAGAACTATTTAAGTTTAAAATCCACATTTGTAGTACGAATTCTACACACATTCTCTGAAAACCAAGCCTAGTGTCCGTCTTAAAGCCTTTATGGAAAGTTGAGATCCGTTTCTATAAAGTTTGTATGTGACAGCCCAATAAATAGCATCCAAAGTATAATATCATTATTCGACCTTCAGGCTAAATTGAGGTGTTACATATATCAATTTTCAATTAATGTTATTTATTTAATATTTTTGCCAACTACTTTCAACTTCACTTACCACCCAACAAACACAAGTGATTTTTTTATTTAAATCATCACATTAAATATTAAAACAATGACGTAAATTGAAAATTTCAACAAATAGTAACAATTTTACTGAGTTGTAAGTAAAATTTCCTTGTTGACGAAAAAACTTAGTAAAATTTACATAAAGACATTCAAAAGCAATCATTTAGAAAAAGCCTCTTACAATGGAATTTCATAAACATCAAAACTAATTTTTCACATCATGTAACACAGCAGAAACTGAAACAAAATCATTACAATCCACATATTAATAAACAAAACATTCAAAACAGGTAATGGTTAAAAAACACTGCTCATAATTATCTTCACACAAGACATTAACTCACTGTGACTTCCTTTCATTTAAAGCAAAGACAACAAATGAGTTAAAGACTCTATGATCAATGATTTTTCAAAATAAATAAAATTATATTCTGCCAATTGACAGATCATATAAAAAACAATCTTAACAAATTGGGAAAAATGGTTAAGAAATTACAAATTAACCGTTGGTTGTAATCACTTATAAAACAACCTATTCAGAGGTCAAAAAAATAGTTATCCTACAACCGAAACCAAGCAGTAATCATGAACTGACCATTCAAATACCTAATCAACAATAAATTGTTTCTTCTACTAAGTGTTCTTATAATATGTAAAGGAGGAAATAAAAAAGTAAATATACAAACCACCTGACATTCAACTCATAATCTACAATAACGAAAATTACCTCCAGGGAATACATAGTTGACAAATGTATGAAAATCACTCAGTTCAAAACTAAATATAAGTAGACCAAAACTTATATCGCAAATCAAACAACATATGAAAATTACAAAACAGACGAATTGAAACCAAAAAAACCAAAACTAACCTTTATGAAGGTAAAAAATTGAAAGAAGATTGAAATCAACAGTGAACAAACCTAGTTATAAGAAAACAAAATGGTTATCCTACCGCAGAATCCCACTATTAGAGTTGCACTTTCAATTTCCACGCATATTCCAGAAACTTCATCAATATATTCTATGACTTCCACGTAACCCTTAATCAGTTAAAACTTCTACAAATTTGACAACGATTACACTATCATACAATGGTTACAAAAATATAGCAGTTTCTTTTAACCTAATCCTATAAATTTGATACTACTTGCAGTGACACTAACTTTGTCTACGTATATTCACTTCATGCCATGCTTGTAACATGCATCCCTTCCAGAGATGCATACCAATCAAAATACGCGACTTTTGGAAAACCGTAAAAAACTACCTCGAAAATGAAGGAGGAAGTTTTTCAATGACCGTGCTTTATTATATGGGCATAGATTTGAGACCAGCGTAACTCTTACGGCTATTTTTTACTTATTGACTATTTTATATAATTAAAACACTTAAGTTCTTTTCACAACATTTCTCTTTCGAGGCATAAAAATAATCTTTAATAAATAACTCAGGCAAATATTTGAACATCAAAAGATTTTAACTAATAGTACCAAAACTATAAGATCTGTAGGTTGAGAAGTGAGAGGTTTAGCTTTTAGTGGGAGAAGTTAAAAGATTGGTACTGTCATAGATTTTGGAGATGTTTTTGCCACAGATCTTAGATGTAAACCTCACCAAAAAATAAAAAAAGAAATAGAAATTTAATAATAGGAGGAAAATAGGAAAACTGGAAAAAAACATATTTTGACTTATTTAATAATTTGATATAATGTAAAATTTTATAATGCATAATTATTTTTTAAAACATATAAATTAATTTATACGCTATGTTTTAAATTTTATAAATTAGTTAATATGATAGATACAAAACGGTAAATATATTATTTTATATAAATTATGATATCACCTTTCAATTTAATTTTAATATTTGTGCACAAGCATGTGATTATCTAGTCGGTAATTATTATCATTATAGGAAAATTCTTTTATTATAGTCCAGTCTAATTAGCGTAAATTAATCAGCCTAAACATTTTAAAAGTGATCAATCAAAATAAACAATTATAAGCATCATTCCCATTAATGTACTGTTGGGATTTACTGTAAATAAAATCCCGAAATTGGTGAAAAAAAAAAGGAAACATTAAAATTTACGTGAAAACCTCCAAATTGGTGAAAGAAACTATATTAGCAACCAAGCTAAAATCCATTATGATTATTCAATAATTACAATTATAGAATTATAAAAATAAACTCTTAAATACAAATCAAATCAATCACCAATAAATTGAACGATTCATACAAAAAGAAATCATCGATGTCAGTGAACCATAATGACAAAATGTTGAGTGGACGATCTAAGGTGAAATATGGACTCCAATCTTCCATTCAAAACCAAATCAACCCTTCACCTCTTTCTTCCCCTTTGATCTCTTATATAATTTAGACCTACAAAAATATCTCATACGTTCTTTCTTCACAAAAAAACCCCCTAAATTAAACTTAAGTTGCAATAAAACATGCCTAAACGGGCTAATACCAAGTTAGTTTATACAACCCAATGCCACAACACCTTGTTGGTTTTTTTTCTTGACTTGGGACCATAGAGGAGGGCTTACATTCAGTAAATATTAGATATAAACAATATTAAATGTGAGACTAACTAACTGAATTAATTAATTGAGGGATGCTACAGTGCGCTGCCATTTTTTGGCAGCACACTGTGCGCTGCAACTCTGGCCCAGACCACCCTCAAAAAAAAAATCTTTTGCCGCCGCCGGTGTCTGTGCGGCCAATCTCCGCCACGGCCCCTCTAGCCGACCACCGTCGCGCCCGTCCGTCCGGTACCCCTGGACTGCCCCAAGCCGCAGCCCCTCAGCGGTGGCCCCCTCCTTGGCCGGGCAACCCCTCCGCCGCCTTAGATCCACCCCCTCCCGCCCCCTCACCCAGCCGCCGCCAACCACCGCCCTCGCCATCTGCCACCACCCCCGCCTCGGGCGGTGGCGGAGGGCGGCGGGGCGGGGGGCGGCGGGCTGGGTGAGGGGGCGGGAGGGGTGGATCTAAGGCGGCGGAGGGGGCCGCCGCCGAGGGGGCTGCCGCTTGGGGCGGTCCAGAGGTACCGACGGGCAGGCGCAGCGGTGGTCGGCCGAAGGGGCCGCGGCGGAGATCGGCCGCACAGACACCGACGGGCGGCGGAGGGTAGGGGGTTTTCTTTGGGAGGGCAAATCTGGGCCGTTGGATCGCGATCCAACGGCCTAGATTTGTAGCACACGGTGCGCTGTCAAAAGATGGCAGTGCATCGTAGTAAATTTCTTAATTAATTAGTTACAAAATCTTACATTCTAACCACTTTAATAAATTTTTAGTCTTCAAAATCTTCTTCAATAGCTCATGAGTCCCTATCCTTCAACCATTGGATGTGGAAGTAAGTATTTAAATTACATAATTAATTTGAGGATCTTATATTCCACATGCTTCAAAAAATCCTATCATAAAATACTATTATATAACTCATGAGGTGATTTTTTATCATCTATCCAAGATAATCTTAAATTAATTCTGATACCAAGTGCAATTACTTGGTCCAATTAGTGTAAATATATAAGCATATTTATTTTTTTAAGTGGTTAATCAAAATTGAAAAAACTTTATCCCTATCAATATATTAAATTTTACTTTATTAGATATTAAATATAATATTAGTTGATTGAACTATTAAACTAATTAATTAACGAATTGTATAGTAAAATATTTCTAAAAAATAATTAAAATCGGAGTTTAGTCAATGGTTAGCCCATGTCGTCATGATAACTGCTGTCCCGTTCAACACCCTTCTCATAAGTGAGAGGACCAGAAATTTAAAGGCGGGCATCTCTATCATTTTAGCTTGAGCTTCTGACGATCATTTTAGCTTTTCTTTTGTCAATCACACAGTATATGGTGTGAAGTCACATCAAACTTTATTATTATTATTATATATTCATTCATGATATGTTGAACTACATAAATAAAGAGACGAACTTGTTAAAGGATGTTATTATATTCCTTCATGAATTAAACTTTAGACAATATTAGTATTATTTAACGTTTTTAAGTTGCATTCCATTACTCAAATTATAATTTGAAGAATACATAATTTATAACTTTATGTTTACCTCAGGATTTCCTCGTCGACTATGCTTGGAGGCTTTTCAAATCAAACTCTAGAAATAACTACACATTGAAAATCCCTATTTTTTAATAATTAAATTAAATTATTATTTAAAAGTAATATATAGGTGTGTTATATATATTTGTCTGTTTCAAAACGATGATATATATATATATATATATATATATATATATCATTTTTTTTTAAATATCATTTTATAACATTTGGGTTTCTGATCAACTAATGGGCTTTATAACCTCTTGGCCTCATTTTTTTTAAATGGTGAAGTGCCTCTTAAAATTCGTTCAATAATTCATATTGGAAACTTATAATGGCTATAATAAAGAATTTCATACTGAAGATGCTCTTAAAATGCTTGTATATTTAGTAGAAGGACATATATTTTACCTTCCATAACTGCTTAATTAATAACGCCTCATTTTTAGGGGGAGCGTCTACCTCAATATTTATTCATATTTCTTACCCTGAAAAAAGACGTACGAAATTAGTAAAGTTAATTTTTTTTTCCCAATCAAAACCACCAAAACACCCAGCCATATTTATTGGAGAACTTTCCATTTCTAATTTTCCATTTTCCTATTTAGGGCTTGACGAGCACTTGGGGCGCCAAATGGGCCGAGCAAGTCTAGGCGGGGCCCTTCTTGGCCCAACATTTAGCCATGCCGTAGTAGGTTCCCAAGGCCCATTTTCAGCGTGAGTAAAAGGTCAGAGGCCCTGCTATGTGCACAGGTATTCCAAACCTCAATTCTATGATCATTAAACTTCATGTTCTCCTGTGAAGTTGATAATTGGCATATTGGGTTGATAAAATCGGCATAACAAGAGGTTGATTTTCTCATAAATTTCTTCGGTTCTATATAAGGGTTCAAACTTATGCTTAATCAACCTTAAAATGGCCCAAATGAAGGATAAAAAACCTACTTGCTATTAGGCCCTTTGGGCCCCCACCAAAGCTCTGAAATTATTATTGGACCCTGCGAGCCCTAAAAAAGACATTAAACAACCAAAGAAAACTCGCAATAAGTGTCACGGGTCTCTCTTAATCCAAAAGTTAACTTAAGGAATAAAGGCTTTCCCATTAGCCTATATGTAAGTTACTAACAACCTCTACGACCGATATGGGATAAACTCAACAACTCCCTTTCACACATTGGGCGTGACCCGAAATTACGACCGATGTGGGATAAACCCAACAACTCATTTTCACACATCGGGCGTGGCCCGAAATCATCATCGTCATCATTGTCTAATACACTCCCTTTAAATAAGACGGCACCTACCTGACAAACTCTCTCTTCAAATCATCAGGTAGAACCCATGAAGGAAACAACAACAATTGGTGTGGGCGGTTCGAACTTGGATCTGATACCACTTGTTAGGCCCTTTAGGCCCCCACTTAAACTCCGAAACTGTTGTTGGTGGCTTTGGGCCCCTAAAAAAGACATTAAACAATTAAAGAAAACTCGGAGTAGGTGTCACAAGTCTCTTAAGCTAAAAACTAACTTAAGGAATAAAATTTTCCTATTAGCCTATATGCAAATTACCAACAATTTCTACGACCGATGTAGGATAAACCCAACACCTACATGCTTAGTTCTTCTGACTATTTGTACCACCAATAATGCTGCCCCAAGTTATATGCTTGTATAACAAACTTCCTTTAGCTACTCACTGACGAAGTATGAAAGATTGGAAAAAGCCCAAGAGTTTCGCAAAGTATTTCTAATCTATACATAATCAATCTCCTTTGTCTAAAAATGGGACTAGTTTCTTAAGGAAACAAGAGTCAAATCAATAAGGTAAGTCTTGGTGCAGTTAAAGGAATTTTTCGAAATTGAACCGATAAACGAGAACGGATCATTTTTTTGGGTTTCCACCGAATATGTTGGTCTTTTTTCTTATCTTCTGCTCTATTTTGATCTCTGCCTATAAGGTTTATTTTGCTAATCTCTACTAACATTATTCTTTTATAATATCTTTTACGGGTTGGATTAATTTGTAATTTGATCTTGTTAAGACGACGACTAGCATGCTCATTGTCTTCTTAATAACAGGCCTTTTGTTTGTAACCTCAGTTTATTGAGGCGCTTTCATTGATGTCACTCTAATTAATAACGTACTTTTTTACTCACTAACATTTATTAATAACAATTTTGGCCCTCCCAAATTTGGTGGAGCGTTCCAATGAGAACCCTTTCGTTTAATATTGCTCCATATATATGAAGTAAATCCTTCTTGTTTCTTTTGAGCAATAATCGTTTTTTAGCTTGCTTGTTATGTTTATCTAGATGTACATAGGATGAAATTTGTGCGCGAGTTATTTGGACTAAATTCTTTAGTGTGGATATTTATAATTATTAGATTATTATGGCTTTGTTTTTCTTTGCAAGTTATCTATCCAAAATGTATTTATTATCGCTAACACTCAACAAAAATAATTGTTCAGTAAGCAGCTAGATTCAATGGGTGCATCTTGTGCTTATTTATTATAATATAATCGCCAGAGCCCGGTACAAGGAATATATCATACAAAATGGCAGGGTTGAATGCGGTTACTGTTATTCATTTAATCGATTATTGCACCTAGTACCTTTGACCCTAACCATTTTTTTCTCAGTCTCATAACCTTCAACTCTTAACTGTTTGCTAACCATTTCACCACTCTTTACAATTGACAACTATGTAATTTACAACCACTTCAAAAGGAAAACTCAACTGAATTTGAAGTTAGATATGAAGTGTTCTTCAAAATGGGTTTTTTCTTCATTCATGACTACCAATTTAAAAATGCAATTAACTTAAATGTAAAATTTAATGATATCATTTCAGTAAAAATGTAAAATTGTTAAGTAGATCAACGCACTTTTAATTGTAGATGTTTAAACGACAATATGCTGTAATTGAGTTTTATATTTTTTACTTATTGAATTTTAACAACTGTTTTTCTTCCTCTTTAATTCAATATCATCGATAAAGTGAACCACATAGTCACTTATAACCCTAATTACATCTAGACACATGCTGAAAGCTCGCTTAACGTTAATAGCAATGGCCAATATAATAATCTCTTTCTACTGACACGACAATCACAATTTTTTAATATTTTGAAATTTTTGGTAATACAGTTAGATTTCAAAAAGTCATTAATTTGTTTAGAGTATTGCAAAACTTGGCGATACAGTTGGGAATGTTACAAAGTTAGTCACTTAAAGATATCGTTGGATTATACAAAACTGTATCTATAAGACCCTAATCTAAATCAGTTTTCTAAATATTTTTTTTATAAAATAGTTAATTAAAACTTCACAAAAAGTTATCTTAGAAAGACCGTGCATCATGTTAAGTCGAAAAAATAAAGCTGGTTACTAGAATTGAAGAACAGTATCAAAAGTAGAACACGGTCACAAAATCATAATGGTGACGTCTTGACCCATGAGCATCCTGTTCAATCAATGGTGAGTATATGTGAATATTATATACCCAATTATTATGCCAAAGTTGTTCTACTGAGACAGCCTGATCCCATCACGTTTTTTATTTTCAACGCTAATCACATCACGCTCGCTATCTTGTTAATTTAAGTTTAAGTAAATCCTCAAATGGCCCATTCATAAAATGCTTCGAGATGCCCAGCGTAGCAATTCACAACGGCCCGGGTCATGATCTTTGATTGAAAAAATATTGGCATCGCCCACTTTTAAACTAATAAAACAAGGCTACATGCGGATCAAATCACGCATGACGATGGGAAGGGCTTAGTGTTAGCATGTTCAATGCATCTGAACTTTGGACGTGGAAAAGGAGAGAGGGCACATAAGTTTGTTTATTTTTTCCAAGCAACCTATGGCACATAAGAGGTTGACGAAGAGGGGAAAAGCTCGCGAGCCAGCTGGTTCAGTTTTTGTTGACAACTGGTGAATCATGCTTTAAACGACGCCCGCCTCCAATGACATCTTTCCCAATCACCAGCTTTTTCAGAGACTTAAGACAGGCATGCCGTTAAACCCACCCCCGACCCCTTCGACAACAGACTTTTGTTTAATACCAATGAATGTTGACGATAAGAGGTTTTTGTGTGTGGTTGACACAGTCGGCGAGAACAAGTGTACACACTCTGCGGAAAAAGCAGTTAAGTCACTAATCAGCTCACGCTTCACACAAAAATCCAAGCCTTGGAAAGCGTAGATCGCCACCCGTAGCTGCAGCTATCGTACTTGCTTCGATACCGGCACTCGTTGCATCACCACTCACGGTTCCCCACTAAATCACGCATCCAACGGAGCAGCAACTCTCTCTAAATAGCTTACACCCCTTTTTCTTTCTTGACGAAACATCCCGCCGGCCACGACAGGACTTGTCCCATCTGCTCAACCAAACCCCTCCTAATCATATCAAAACATTTCCATATCCACATCCCAACCACTCGCCAGACTTGGGAACCAATTTACAGAAATTTCATTACAATCGGATATATGTACAAAAAATCAGCCCGATTACAAGATTCTATACAGATTTATGGCCGCAAGAAAGATACAAACTAAACCAAAAGATAAGCCTCTCTCACCACTAATAACTACAATAACTCACTCTGGTACACTCAAAAATAGAGAAAGACCAGTAAACCTTGAAATCAAAATTACAAAAAACTCAATATACAGACAGGACTCCATAATCGAAGGAAGAAGAAATATGCACAGCGGAAAAACAATGGAGTCTTCCTCTTCAAATCGAATCTCTGGTTTGATTACCTCCGATAATCAGAATTTGATTGTTGCGTGTTAGTATAGTAGTAAAATGAGTAAGAAGGATTATGTGCGTGCGGTGTTCTAGGCCAGGGCCGGGATGCGGCAGCCGCGGCGGTTGCCGTCGAGGCAGTCAAAACCCTCGACCCGCACCGGCGCTGGGCTGTGCCCGAACTTCGCCCGGACGCAGCCCTTGCCGCGCACGCCAGACGGAGAGTTCCCGGTCGCCGCCGGGGTCGCAGCCGACGCCGCCCCGGCCTCGGCGAACCTCGCGTCACGGATCAGCGGGTTCGCCGCGCGGCTGGGCGGCGACCCGCAAAAGAAGGGTGGCGAAGACGCCGCCGCTGGATACCCGCCAGCACCGCCACCACCCTGGAAAAATTTAAATCTCAATCAGAATCAGAATTAAAGAACATACAAACATTTACATAAACACCACATCAAGTAGTGACAAGAAGAGAAAAGGATGTGGGGGTACTTTGGAGAGGAGGATGTCGAGGAGATCGTTGCCGTCGGGCTGGTGGGGGAGGTGCCAACGGAGGGGGCGGGCGGGGTGATCGGCGGGGAGGACGCCGAGGCGACGAGGGCGAGGGCAGACGACGAAGTCCTTGCTGTCTGGTACGGCAACCGGACCGCGGATGTCGTCGCAGGCGGCGAAAGCGTTCTGCTGGACTACGCAGTGGTTCATCTTTTATTTTCTTGTTCTTTTATTTATATACAGATTATTCCAAAACACCCGCCAACGAACGCCTGTAACAAACAACAACCCGATCAGTTTATAATCTAGACCATAGTAACAATTAAAATCTTTCTCCGATCTGTGCTCCAACATGTCAACTCAAGATTAGCACCGTTAAAAGCAACAGATCTGAAGACATTAAGATGAAACACAACCAAGTGAAAAAACAGTTTCAGAATGAATCACTGGCTCACCTTAGCTACCCAGCCCCCTCACCCAGCGGCCAGGAGGGTAAGACCCAAAAGAAAAAAACAAAACGAAAAAGAAGGGAACTAAATGGGCAGGTGGGTGGGTAGACGAAGATCGAGAGATAAGAGAAGTTGGTGAGCGGAGAGAAGATATTGCGAGCTATTGGCCCAATATATAGGGCAAGAGCCAACCAGTTTAGATAAGTGGGAGATGCATTTAATTTGAAAAATAAACGTATCCTCTCTTAGGACGACGAAACTGATTGATATTTTTCTTTCCCCCTCTCGGGAGAATTGCAAACCCACGTGGGCTACTGCAGCGCCAATAAATTTGTGTGCGTTAAAAAACGCATTCCACTTCAAAAGTGCGCTCGTAGACACATATAATGTTCTTCACCCTTGCGATAAAATGTTCTGAGATAGGAGGGGGGGGGTGAATGTTCTGAGAGAAAAAGGAGTGGTTCAAAGAGAGATGGGAAGAGATTGTGATAAGATCTCTCCTCTCTGGGCGGCGATGATGACGATGCAGCACATGCGGCCTTCCTAAACTTCCCACTCTTCTCTCTCTCTCTTGTCTGTCTCGCCCATTGCCGTCCATTCAATTTTTTTGCCCATTTATCTCTTCCTTTTCTCACCGCTTCCCCGCAATCAAGCGTTTTTCGCGGCCTAGTTGGTATGCTTTGTCAATTTATTTGTAAACCGAGCTGCGCTGCTTGATTGATGAGCAGCATATATGATATAAAAAAAGATTAAAAAAATGGTTTTGTCAAATCGTGCGATTGATTTTTTTTTTCGGACTGTTTGTCTGAGAAAGGTCGAGGGCCTTTGGTTTGGTGGTAAGGACAAGGGTTGGGTGGGTGAACAAAGATCAGGCATTACCGAGGGTGAGGACAAAGATCAGATGATGGAGTGGGGAATCTTACAAGTTGGGCAGCAGATCTCATTTACGAAAAGGTTGCGCCACTTGCGAGGAGATGCACCATTTCGGCATCTTAGCCGGACCACGGTCCTGGTCTTTTGCTGCAGAGTCTAAGACCGTCAACTCTCCAATCTTCGGGCTGTAAATAAATGATAAGTCATCAACTGACGTAAAGAAATTTGATTATATTTTGTGTAAAACATTATCATAATTTCCTTTCTGTCAAATGCAAAAATAGATTAAAATATATCGTATTTTTTTACAGTGTTTCATAGGGGGAAAAATAATATACCCTCAATATATTTTATGAAAAATATCCACTCTAACGTACTCTTTAAGAAAATTATCATAACTTTCTCCAAATGGTCTCACGCGGTCAAAAAGATCCTACTGTTGGTGTGGGGAAGCGGGATGATCATGGCACCAGACTGTCCACACGATGTATAATGATAATGAATTTGACATTAACAGCTAAAAAAAGGTTATAATTGTGTAAGCACGATTTTGTGTTTCAGTATATGTTGTTCGGGTATCTGATTTATTACTTATTTCAAATTAAATTTAAAAAAATCATGAAGAATTTCTTCATTCTATAAAAATAAAAAAATTAAAATTTAATTAATTTGATTAAGTAAATTTTAAATATAAACGATAACGATAAAAAACTTCGGCATAACCAATTATCAATTTAACCGCGTGTTACTTGGTTGTGCAACAATAAAACTCATCTTCATCATCATTAATCTCAAAACTTGTATATATTATTAAGATCCTGCTTTGATGTAATTAATTAATTTATATTTTTTATTTACTTATATTTCTTAGTTTTTAATATTAGATCACCATAGTTTTAGATGATTATCCTATTTTGTATGTTGTGAGTGAAAAAATATTTTCAAAATTGTAGAGTATAATCTATTTAATATTATTTAATTTATGATACATAAAGCGGAAATTTTTTTTGTAACACCTTATTTCGGTTCACCCGTGAACCAGCCTAAAAATTTTATTGGTAATTAAACCATTTGCTAATCTATTTTATTTAGTTAAGCCGACTTAAATCTACCTTCGGCATTTTAATATGATAATGAAGTATATAATGCATAGATGAGATGTTTAGGTTCTAACATTATTTTACATACGTGTTATGATATGCAATCAAGTATAAAACAAACAAAATAAATGAAATTTTTTTTAAAAAAAATAACTATTTTTCAAATAAAACAAATAGAGTCCTCCTTAATAGTGCAATAAGGACTCAATAGTGGTCGGCGGCATTGATCAGTGGCGATGAGGCAATCGAAGGTGGCGTCGACGGCAAGGACAAGGCAATGTCAAGGGTTAAAGGGAAAAGAGCAATGTCAAGGGGAAAGGTTGGGGTAAAGTCTTGGGGCAATCTCGTAAATAAAGTTTGACTCATTGCAAATATAAGCTAAAAATAATAATTAGCTTGTAATAATTTTTTAAAAAATCTAAAAAATAAGAAAAAAATTATATAAAATATAATACACATCATAACATCACAATGGTATGTTATACAACTAATAACCCAGCCAAACTGCTCAATAAAATATCCTAATATGTTATTTGGTTAAAAAATAATTCTACCATAAAATACATAAAAAAATAACTATCATATATTCTAATAAATTATTTCTTATTATTTTTTTGACGTTACAATTATATATTTGAGTATACTTGATCCTCATTATTCATAACGCATGATTGGCCTCGAATAAGCGCGCGATCATAAAACTGATTCGATTCGAACTAACAATTGAATCAATTAGCTTACTAATATAAAATTCTTACTCGAGTCACAAATTTTACATTTTTATTATACATTGCCTGTCTCGGGGGTAATAAACTAATAAAAATGGAATCATAATATAATCATATAAACTTGATTGGTTATAATAAATTTGTTTAAAATGATAAATAAATATGCGCGGATGTGGAGCAGAAACATATTCCTTCGGTTTTGAAGCAGAAGAGGGGCAAGGCCCGAATTTGTGTTAACCCCCAACCCATTCCATTTCAAATTTGAGCAACACCGATGACATTGCAAAACAGGTATAGCCACGGGCCCACAGCACCTTTAAGCACGGCTAAATAATTAAAAAAAGTTTTTTTTTAAAGGCAAATAATTAAAAAAAGTAGAAAGCGAGAAGCAGAGCAAAGATCGAGTGTCGACCCTACACCAGAATCGTTGGTGTTTTCGTCTTCCACCATTTTTGTCCCGTTCTGTTTTTTGGCAAGGCGTGATGAATAACTATATATACGATGTCGCGTGATGCTGCGGAGAGTATATATTAGAAGTAAATTCTAATATTAAATTTTAATTTTAATTTTTTATTTTATTAAATTAGTAGATAGACGATAATTACATATGTTTTAGAGATAAATCCTTGTTTCGTAGATAAATTTTCATTTTTATCTTGTATTAAATGATAAGCACATGTTAACTTAGTGATAGATTCTAATTATATATATATATATATATATATATATATATATATATTAATTGTGATTTTTTTAATTTTTATTGTATTTTGATTGGTTGATTTGATTCTCCTATTTTTAATCATATATTTAGTTCCTCTTTTATTAATAAAATTAGGCAAAATATTGTGTCATGCGTGACTTAATAAAATTTAATTTTATACATAAATTTTTATTAAATAATGAAATAAATCATAATAATGTAATATCTTAGATATAGATATAGAATGTAATTGACTTTTTATTATATTTTTTAAAACAATTAAATAAACTCTTATTAGTAGGAAATTATAAGTTGACGTTAACTAGGTTTAAAATTGTGACTTTAATCATAAAAGATATTTTTATTATTTTTTTTAAGAAATTGAAATTAATGAGATCCGAACAATGACCATTTACTCTAAAATATATTTTTATTGTTCTTTTAAGAAAAAAAAGTTAGCAAGATTCTAACCCATGACCCTCCATAAGGTATTTTTATTGTATTTTTTAAAATTTTTATTAGTTAATTCTCCTAATTTTAATCTCGTACCAGAATTGAATTCCCTTTTTTTATTAATAAGATTAAATATAAAATAAGAGTATATATATATATATATATATATATATATATATATATATATATATGGGTAAAATGTTGTTGTACTGCCGTTTGATTCCAGCCATTGGATTATATCCAACGGCAGGAAAATAACCCCACCAAAGCCCCTATTCTCCAGTGACGCCCACGGCACTCCTCAGCTCAGTGATTCTTACCACGACGACAACGAAGTAGCAGGTGGTCGGAGGAGTACTGTGCAGCGCGGTCTGCGGGAGGCGTTGGCTTGGGAGTCCGAAGAGGAGGTGGTCGCCGGCGATTACAGCCCGGGCGAAAGAAGAGACGATGACAAAATAGCAGTTCCGCTTCGTCACACTTCGCTTCCTCTGTTTCTCCACTAGTACGGCTGGCGGGAGGCATTGACTTGGGAGTCCGGTGAGGAGTTGGTTGCCGACAAGCTCAGCCTTGGCGAAAGAATTGACGACGATGAAGTAGCAGTTCTGCTTTGTCACACTTCGCTTCCTCTGTTTCTCTTCGGTAGGGAGAGGGGGAAGGAAGGGAGGGGGTGGTGAGGTGGCAGCGGACATGGCTTGCGGCATCCCTGACAGGCAGTGGGTGGTCGGCAGCGAGGTCACCGGTGGGGGGGGGGTGGAAAAACAGAGGTGTGGCGTAGCAAAACAGGGGAGAAGAAAATGGGCGATGACAATTTCGTAATAAAAACTTGACTCGTTCCCGACTCGAGTCAATATTACGAAATATATCCTGAAAAATAAAAGAAAATACAATAAAATGTCATAAAATAAAATAATTGAGTTATAACTTGAATAACATGCTCTAAACTTAATAACCCATTCAAAAATAATAAATAACACGTCCTAATGCGATCGAGGGGAAAAGAAATGGTTTAGGTATGGGGGTAGTTTTGTAATAAAAACTTTGACTCGCTCCCAACTAGAGTCAATATTACCAAATATATCCCTAAAAATATAAAAAAATTACAATAAAATATCTTAAAACAAAATAATTGAGTTCTAACTCGAATAACATGTTAGGTATATATTTTATTGTAGTTTTGTAATAAAAACTTGACTCGCTCCCAACACGAATCAATATTACGAAATATATCCCTAAAAATATCAAAATAATACAGTAAAATATCTTAAAACAAAATAATTGAATTCTAACTCGAATAACATGTTAGGTTTAGGTCTTACTATAGTTTTGCAATAAAAATTTGACTCGTTCCCGACTCGAGTCAATATTACGAAATATCTTCCTTAAAATATGAAAAAAGTACAGTAAAATATCTTTTAAAAAAACAATTGAGTTATAAATTGAATAACATGTTAGGTTTAGGTTTTACTGTAATTTTGTAATAAAAACTTAACTCGCTCCCGACTCGAGTCAATATTATGAAATAAATTTATTTTTTAAAATTTATAGAATTAGTTTATTTTTTAAAATTTTATTTCATAATAAAAACTTGTGTGAGATCCCTCAACTTAGTCCCACATCTAATACCTATTGGGAGAAGATCATGTTTATAAGTGGGAATAGACTATAGATCTTTAACTTCCGAGGTACCCATTTTAAAGAAATGACTTAGCCCATTACATTGCACTTTGGGCTGGGTCGTTACAAATGGTATCAGAGCCAACCTCGTTCCGTGTTAGATGGTGGGATGGACTAGGGACGTTAGCTAGGCTACCGGTCACGGGCCAAATAAAAGGTCGTGGGCTGGGGTTAGCAACGGGCCAAGACTAGAAACGTTAGCTA
>JAURVB010009962.1:0-22308 GCA_033002965.1 Piper betle | reverse complement strand
ATGCCTGATGCCGCGTCGACTTTTGTGTAAGATATGATGTGACTGCATGATAATTGTGTATGTATATAAGTGTGCAGATATATATATAGATATATGCATGCGTTTGTGAGGCTTGTATGCCTTGTTTTGGAAATGTTTGGGATGTTTTGAAGGAAACTCTAATGATGTGTCATGTGAAATGAAAAAGAACCAAATGAGCTGAGTATGAGATTGCAGGTGCGCGAGACGCCAAGTAAGAATGTGTGGAGGTTTTAAAACCTTAGTGTAATGCAAATTAGTGTTTTATGTATATTATATTGTACCGCGTTTTTAACAGGTTGTCCCCTTATTGCACTTTTAGGGGAGACTCTGTCCGTTTTATCCCAGGTTTTCTTTTGAATTTTGTTGCTATTTTAATTAATTTGTGTGTGATTATTACCATGATATTCACGTAGTATCCTGTTAGGGTTTTGCATCTCATTCATATACTGGTTGCGCACTTGCGGCATATTCCATCTTGAGACGTCGAGAGGGGTATGTTGTAGCCGATTAGGTCTTAGGTCAGCCAACTTAATCGGTTTACGAGTAGTTCGATCCGTTGTAACAATTCTGGTCCGGGTTGAGAGTAAACCGGATTGGGGTGTTACACTTGACGTGGTCAAACCAGATCTTGTCACGTGTCACGATCTGAACAACCGACAACTCATTGGCCTAGTGTGACACCCCGAATCTAGCCCACTCACAAACCGAACAGGACCATCAGGGGTCCCAAATGGATCTACTCTCGGCAGCTCAAGATAGAAGATACTGATCGCTATGCATAGATGAATGCACGGAGCCCCAACATTCTACTACATGTAGGATTGAGCCTCCTTTAAAAGTGCAATTAGGGGCCACCCTATCAAAACAACGTGTATAAATATATACATCAATAAACATTCGTTGCATCATATTTTTCATATAAACATTTAATTCGATCACATCTAAACATTCTTGACATTTAGGTCCCGACCCACCTATTCATTCTATTAATATCCCTATCCATATTTATTTATCACAATCTTCATGATAAAACTAGATACATTCATTGCATGATATTCTACGTTGTGGGTCTCAGCCTAATTGTTCATTCTTTTCACATTTCACTTCTAATTGGTTCTTGACCCACCTACAAATTTTCAATCTTCATTTATCATTCGACTCGCACACTAATATATAACTCAGATCTTGTTATCACTATCCATTCTTATAATACCATAATCATCATCATAAGTATTTCATTTCCATAATAAACATAACAAAATAATCAAAACAGTCAAAACTAATGTTCGATCGGCGAGCGTGCGTGTGTATGTGCAAGGTAAGTCATTGCTCCTCCGTCCAAATTGGTGTATCCAATTTTTAATCCTCACCTACATATATATAAAGAAAATGTCAGTAACAAGTATTACTTGTCCAAAAATATAACTACAAAACAAACTGGCAAATGAGAGTTGACTCTCATTTTAAAGAAAACCTTTATATACTTCTCATGAACACTCTATGGGAATCTACTGAGGAGCCACCGGGCTGTAAACCCGAT
Organism: Piper betle; assembly: GCA_033002965.1. Lineage (NCBI taxonomy): Eukaryota > Viridiplantae > Streptophyta > Magnoliopsida > Piperales > Piperaceae > Piper > Piper betle. The sequence goes on along the minus strand of JAURVB010009962.1, from coordinate 20,747 downwards.
AGCGTCGTGAAACTGATTGGTCTGATGCCTCTCTCGGTATTTTCTCACTTTCCTAGTCCCTTGGTACTATCAGTATATCCTAAGCCCTCTCCTTTCCTCCATAATTCTCCTGACCTTGAGCACGAAAGCTGAGTACTCTCAGACAGTCGCCTTTGCTACCCTTTGAACCACAAGTCCGGACATGTGCTATACTAAATAGTATCCATAAACTTTCACATTTCTCTAAGTGTGAGGAACTCAAGACGAGAGTTGTCAAGATCTATCGGGATTGGAATAGCCCACTCACTAATCCTGAGCCCGCTTTGACTGGCACGTGCACCTGCTCATGGTATGTGTGAGTCGGTTTTCTCATCTCTCATCTCACTGAAAACTCGATAAGAGTATACATATAGGTCTGGGAAGGGATTTATATAATATGACCGAAGGCAAATGTGGTGGATCTTATTTTCAAAATCAAACTCAAGGGATCTCATCCTGAGGGTTATTAATCCAAAAAATCGAATGATTAAATGACCCCGGGTTAAGTGGGATCCGATAAAATGCCGCTTAACCCGTCTTGTAAGTAATAAAACAATACACAATATAATAGAACGTAAAATAGGGATCGAATCTTAAACGGACCTGGAAGAAGCTCCAAGCATGTCCTCGCGCCTAGGGAGCGAGCTCCTACTCCATACCGACACATCAAATCTAGAAGCTAATGCCCAGTCATGATGCATTCATACATCCTATGTGTACCCACATCATACATCAATTACAGATATGTTTTCCTATGCTATGTTGTATTATATTACGATAATTACTTAGTTTACCTAATTAGTTTCTTAACATTCATTTTACTACATTTCATTCAAGCAATTCACATTTTTATTTACAATAAAAATATCTAACACAAAAATTCATCAATCCTAGCATGTCATGCTAACAATCATCAATTTTAAATAATTAAATAGGAGTTAATATGCCTCACATCATCGGCAATTGGCGATGGCTAGTATTTCGTCGCTTGTCTCGAGGCTCGAATTCGGCACTTGTCGATGTCCAAAGTTTGATTGGGTTCGACTGGATGAGCTCAACGGAAGATCAGGCGAATTCCAGCCAATCCGATTTTTTAGCAATTTATGGCTTTTTTTTGGCAGTTTCTAGTTGTTTTTTGGCAATTGTTGTTGGCAATGGCTAAGTTGTGAGATGGTGGTGGTATGGATTACTATTTGCACCGGCTTGACTAGCCCAATGTGTCTACAATGTCGACGATGTCAGTAGAGGCAGCGGCTCTAAGGGAAATGGTAAAATAGGGGCGGTCGGTGGTGGTGTGACAAGATCTTGCCTGGGATGGGCAGCGCTGTGCTCCGCTCTGGTTGAGGAAGGTTGTGGGAGGGTCGGAGACGTTGAGGCAGTGACTAGATGGTGGCAGAGACGGTTGCAAGTAGCAGAATTGGCGATGGGAGCACGCTTCCCTCTCGTCGTGGCGGCCGGGGACACTCTGGGAGGGGGGGTGAAGAAATGGTTTGGTAGCAATATCGTAAATAAAACTTGACTCGAGTTTGACTCGGGTAAAAAATAATAACCAACTCATAATAAATCTTTTAAAAAATCCATAAAAATAGGGGGAAATCCCATAAAAATATAATACACACCAAAACATCACAATGGCATGTTCTATAACTAATAACCCACCCAAACTGCTCCATAATGCCTCCTAATGCGTTATTCAGCCAAAAATAAATTCTACAATCTATTACTAAAATAGAAAAAATTTAGGCGTGCTCTCATATATTTTGATAACTCATTCTGCTACTGGCTTACTAAAGTTATCATCATATACTTGGGCATACATAGACCCTCACGGTTCATAACACATGACTGGCATTGGCTCAATACGCGTGTTCTGAAATTGGCTACTCAAAAAATATTTGTCGAAGTGACTGGTTTAGACTATAAAACCCTGAGTCGGGTCAAGAGTTTTACACCTTGTGGGGTCCACTATGATATATAAAATATATATATAGTAGGAAAGCTTGGATTGATGAGGTCAAAAGTCAAAACTAACTTGAAGCCTAATGGAGACTACATGGATGAAAATCAAGGCAAGAAAGATAAATGTGCCTCGTAACCCTGAATTCAACTATCAATGATCTAAGACTCAAATCAAAGTGGACTAAATGGGGTAATCTGGTAGTCTAAAATCCCCAATATGCATGCAAAAAAGATACCCTGAAAAAGTCGAAACTGATACTATACACTTCATCAACCTAGATCTAGCCCTAAAGCCTGAGGTAACACAAGCACGAACTTGTATACCTTGAGTATACATGAATAACTTATGCTCTATTATACCATAATTGAAGCTGTCATTTATATATCGAGCATACCATGCCTTCATAACATGGTTATACAGCCATCTGGGCCCCATACTCATGGTCTAAAAGTTAAACTGACTAGATCAAACTCGAATTGACTCAAGACTTGCCCAAACCTGGTTGGCAATAAGCGGGTAAAACCCTATCCTGAAGCTATGATTTTCAACCTAGGATGGTTAACTTCACTTAGTTTACTTTGCAAAGTAAAACTACTAGTCCTATCTAATAACGTATGATGTGTGTTAATATCTAGAGAAACAATAGTAATTGTAAAGGACTTCCCTACATATTACAATCTATTGCCTTGGCCACATTCAACATTCCTGTGCATACAAGACCAAGTTGATGCACTATGAACTACTCCCCTAAATAGATATTTACGATTCTAATTCACTCTTATAGTTAGAATCATAAACTTCTTCATCCAAACACCAATCAATCTGCCTAGTCCTAGTGCCCGGCCCACTCTCTTACTCATGCAAGAGTTAGCTACTCCCTGAAGCGTTAAGAATGGAAATGAAATAATTAACAACTTGTTCTACTCTTTAAATTTGAATCATTGGGGACAACTCTACCAACTCTCTTGACCATGAAGAAACAACTTGGGAAACAAGCCACTAGGATGTTGCTTCACTGTTTAAGAGAACTCTACTTTCAATCGACTATAATTACTTTCACTCACTTGCAAGATGGGAGAGCCAACAATATACATCACTTAGAGATCATAGATTAGAGAAGGTGTTAGAAGAAGAAAACCCACTATTAATTTCTTCACCACTTCATCGCTCTAGCTCCACGCTACCAATCTAAAGGAGGAGTTGAAAGTTGCAAGGAAGCTTCACTGCTAAAGAGAAGTCTACACCAGGGCTCATCGTTACAGATTTGCATAACTTTTCTCTCTTTCTTGCAATGTTGTATTCTTTGATGAGCTTCATAATGTATTACTATCCTTATAGGTGGTAAACACTTAGTGATTTGGGTTGTATGATGGATCTTGGTTGATATGTAATATGTCTTGATTTTTTGTCTTGTTGCACTGCTTGTTAGTTGATTACTGCATGCACATACTTAATGCTTCAAAGAGTAGCTAACATTTGTATCATTATGAGATTCGGTTGAGACTTAAGGATAGGTAGGCTGATGATATCTATAGAAGAAGGAGTTATAATTTTAACTATAGGGATGCATTAGAGTCGTAAATATCCATAGAAGAAAGTTAATCTTAATGTACCAAATTAGTCTTGTTTGCACATGGATGTAAAATGATGCTAGGGCTTTAGATTGTGATCAGATGCGGGAGCCCATTACAATTAAATACATTTTCTAGATATCCAAAATTGTAAGTATGTGTAATTTGATTAACATGACAAGATGTATTACCTATTAACTAAGTGAAGATATCCACCCTAGATCCATTTTCGATAAAAGAACTTGTGACAACTTGTGCTATGCTTTCGGTCTTTATGCCTTGCATCCTTCTTTGGAGTAGAATAGTACACTTGTTTCGTGCCTTCACTTGATCTGTTAGTTTTAGAATAGATTCCCATCATGCCATATACTTTTTATACACATCTGAGTAGTTTTTACAATCTAGCTATTTGCAATAAATGGTAGATTGTCAAATCCTTGTGGGAACAATCTCTTACTTATTATTTTAATACTTGTTTGATGCGTACACTTGTGTGATGCAGTAATAAAGCAACAACATCTAAGCACTAGGAGTGCACTTGACACAATTATTTATCTAAATGGGTTGTGATTCTCTCTTGTTCTCTTGTTCCCCTTGTTTCCTTAATAACTTGTGGAGTTGGTGTGATCTATTCATAATTCAAATTAAGTATAAGTGTTTGTGTTGCTTGGCAGCTTCATTGCATCTTCCTCATCAACTATCAATTATCTTCAATCATTAACAATAGAAGGATGTGCTCCTTTCTTGCTCAGCAAGGTGGCCATCTAATGGCTTCATGTTGTGGTCCTACCCAAGTTTGGTAGACTTCTCTTCTTTATGGACATGTGCAGAAATATGCAAAGTTACAGATCTGGCAACATGCAGAAATGTGCCTAATTTTTATAATCGGTAGAGAAAATGATGCTAGGGCATTGAAATTGTGCATGAATGGTAATGAAATAATAACTCTATTTAAGAGTTATCTTGGAGAGGCTAAAGGAGGTTGGGAACGTCTGAAGAAGAAGAGAAGCCAAGATCTAAGTGATGGTCTGAAGCAAGGAGAGCAAAGGGTGAAAAATGAGGGAGAAATACTGAATTTATAGTGAAGGGAAATACTGCTACCACAAAGCTGCCAGCCTAGCGCAAGGGTGCTGGCCTTTGTAAGTCGAACTACTAAAAAGCCATAAACTAGGCCATGCGCATTGCTGGACGAGCCACACCCAGTGGTGGATCATGCGTTTGGGCACAAGGGCTTTGGTGCAGCGCCTTTGCTCCAAGAGAAAAAAACGGGGTAATTCAAATTTATATGCAAGGGTGTGGTGCTAGTGCCTTCGCACCCATACATGAAACCCTAACCCTAAGAAGGTTGGCGCAAGGGAGCTCTGAGTGTAGGCTGCGTGCACTCAGGGTTTCCACCTTAAGGCTAGGCTTGTTCTAAAGGGTTTCCGAACACACGATAAACAAACCAGACTCGCAAGGACTTGGTCCTAACATCTAACTAGATTCGACTCGACTGAAACAAAAAACATACAAAAGCCGGGCAAGTAGCATCCAAATGTGTGTACCAAACATCGAAGGAAGGGCATTTATAAAGAACAAATTTAATTATTACTTCCCATGAGATGGTGGAATTCCTCTTATTTAATATCCATGTTCAGATCTAATTAATTATCTTAGAAATGAATCAACTTTAAATAATCATGCTTGGGGATATTGTTCATTAACTTTAATTTAAGATGTATTATACTGCACGAATTCATTACAATTAAACTTTCCTATTTAGACTATGGTTTCAATAGGCCACACATATATTCAACAACTCCTGTTCATACTAATCGCAGTCAATTTATGGCTACACTTTATAGATTACCTGCAAATATAGCATAATCAATTATCATTCAATTAATTATTTAACATAACTACTCTTTTCGAACCCTCACTATGCTTCAATAATTAATCAAATAAATAAAAGCATTAAAAAAATAAAAATAACTCGTGGAAAATAATAATATAAATTTCAACTAATATAAAATATCATGTCATTGATTTAAGATCTATCTTATCTCTAGCATAAACTAATCTACTATATAAAAAAGAAAATAAAACTAAAACAAGAGTATTTGAAAGATTCATTAGAATAATACAATAAAACCTAAAGAGAAAAAAACCTCTTATGATCCAATCTTATAAAGCAATCTCCCTTCTTATCTAGAATCTTCCATCTATTCCTCTTCATCCACTTTGAAAGAACCCAAATTCTAGAGAAGAGCTCTAAAAAGATGAAGAATAAATTAGAAAAAACACTTCAAATTCGTACATGAATTATCTTTCTATGGCCGGAAATATTCTGTTTTTCTCGTCCTAAGTTTAGAAAATTTTGAATTATCCAACTTTTTATGCACGTACCAGAGCTTCGTAACAACAAGCTGGAGGGCCGCGGCACTCACTTATGATTCTCTTTGTAGTGTTTCCCAAGACAAGTTTATCTCTTTACGATTTAACAAATTTAAGTTCTTTCCAACCTCTTACTCAATGCTCTCCTTATCAAGGGCTTTTACTTCACAATTGATAAATTGGAACTTTTCTTTAAAAAATTGATTTTCTCCATTTACACACATTCTTCTCTCGACATTTCTGCTCCAATCTCCAATGAGTATTCAACACGAATTAAAATTAAATTAATACCCTAATATAACAACTAAAATTAATAAATTCTAAATAAAAAGCAAATGGCCAAAACTAATAAAAATCACAATAAAAAACAATTAAAATTCGTAAAAATCTAGAGAACACAGTATGCACATAAAAATTGGTTAAATACATGGGAAATGTACAATTATCACACCCCCAGACATAGATTTTTGCTAGTCCTTGAGCAAAACAATACAAATCAAAACCCAAACCAAAAAAACCATTATGAACGCCAACTCTTTTCTCTATACAAACCATCCAACTAATAAATCTCTTACATTCACAAACAGCGCTGAACATGTTATTTTGTAATCAAGTTTCAACAATCCTTAAGATCCAACACATCCCATCATCAATCTCATTCACAAGCAAATCCCTAATTAGTTTAACGGTAGATACAAATACTTCTCCTCTGACTCGACCCAGATTAATTTATACTATTAGATCTCCGTAAGTTCGAATCTTGATATCCTATCCATTAAAGTACGCTCCTATAAATTCGGCTCAATAGGAATTTGTAGGTTGTAATGGGTCTAACCCAGAGATAAAAAATAATATCATAAGATAAACAATCAAATGCACCCTAGGACAAAAATCTTTCGAAACCAAAAACAAGTATGCTCACATTATCCATCTACCAACTCAAACAACTATTTCAATTTTTTTTTCTTTCACTACAAAGAATATATATTTTTCATTTTCACTTTTTCTTTTTTTTTCTCAAGTCACATCCACTACAAACAAGTATTCTTTTCTCACTTTTCATTTTTCTATTCTTTTTCTCAAGTGTCCATCGACTTGGCCTCACATGTTTTTTTTTCGTTTCATTTTTTTCAATTCTTTTCAACTCAATTATTTTTTCTCCCTAAACACACCATCCACACACCATAATGCCTTCTTTTATGGATCAACTCATTTCCAATCTAGAAGAATTAAAACACTAGGATGTTAGGATAGGACAATTAATCAATAAGGAAAAATAAAATTTAAACAAGGCTAAGTTTTAAGGGGTAAATTGTAAAGGCCTAACCCAATTAGTACAAACTGATGGACTTAGCAATCTCTTCAAAAGTGATTAATCAAATTAGAGATTCTAACATCCCAACTAATATATTGGATCTTACCCCGAGTATGTATTGGGATGTAAGACTAACTTTTTTTGGGGATGTTGCACTCTACCTACTAGAAGAATATTCCATTCTTGGACTTGCTTTCTATGAATCTTGACAAACCACCATCCATCCAACACAGTCCTTACGGATTTACTCTCAGTATCCCAAGACGGAAGATGTCAATCGCTATAGATGGATGAATGCACAAAAATAACACCATGCTACTGCATGGATGACATGTCAACCAATTCACATACCAAATAATTAGATGAAAATCGATAAGATTTGTAAAATAAGAGTCTCCCGTAAAAGTATAATTAAGGGTCACCTTGTCAAACCAACAAGTATTATATATATATATATATATATATATATATCATGCATTTTCACTCACACAACTTTCTAACCAGCTGTATAATCATTCTGAAGTTTGGGTCTCGACCCACTTAGGCATTCTATTCACATTTCTCATCAATTCTAAGTCTTAACTCACTTGTTGTACTTATTCAATGTCTAAATATATTTATTAACATGTCATCGTTAGCAATCTTTCTACTGTAGCATACATCATATCACACCACATCATCATGTGTTGCATTTCATTACATCATCCTCAAAATATTAAACATGTTATCATCTGACATGTGTGTATGTAAGAGATGTCACTGCTCCTCTGTCCAGGTTAGCTCATCCTACTCATGATCATCACCTACATATATTATAAAAGCACGTCAGTAACGAGTCTTACTAGTCCACAACTATAACTAATATTAAACTGGCTATTAGAGCAAACTCTCATATGAAGAAAAACATTCATATACATCTTCTGAACTCTCTGAAAAGCACCTACTGAGGAGCCATTGGGTTGCAAACCTGGTATCATCTTGAATTGACTACTCTGTTGTTGCTGATACCCCTCTCAACTTTTTCTCATTTCATTTTATGGTCCTCGGACTCTAGAACCTAAGCCCTCTCTTCCTATAAGTCACTGAAGACTGAGTATTCTCAGGAAGTCTCCTTTAGTACCCTTTGAACCATAAGTTCGGACATGCACTGTACTAAACAGTACCTGGAAACCTCCACGTTTTCTGAGTCTAAGGAACTTAAACTGGAGTTGTCAAAATCCCTCGGTATTGGAACAGCTCACTCACTAATCCAGAGCCCGCTTTGACTGGCATGTGCACCCACTCATGGTACGTGCGAGTCAGTTTTCTCATCTCTCGTCTCACTGAAAACTCGATAAAACTATATATAAGTCTGGGAAAGGATTTATATAATAGGCCCGAAGGCAACTTGTGGTGGATCTTGTTTTTGAAAACATACTCGAGGGATCTCATCCTCGAGGGTTATTAATCTAGAAGATTGATCGATTAAATGACCCGGGTTAAGTGAGATTCGATAAAATGCCACTTAACTCATCTTGCAAGTAATAAAATAATACAAAATAGAATAGAGCATAAAACAGAGAAACGAGTCCTAAACGGACCTGGTAGAAGCTCCGAGCATGTCCATCGTGCCTAGGTGGCGAGCTTCTACTCCGTACTTACACAATCAAGACTAAATACTAATGCCCAGTATAATGCATGAATGCTACACTCCTCATTAATCCATACAAGACAACATCTATTTACATGCATTTAAATTCAAACTCTAATTCACTATTATCATCTGTTAACATGCATTTAAATTTAAACCAACACCTATTTACAATCACACCATTTGCATCACAATAAAATCATAAAACAATTCATTATCAAATAAAATCGGATAAAATTCTATACCTAATCGTCATCATGCGGTGACGGCGACAAGGTTGTGGCCGGCTCGAGTGAGGATCATGGGGGAGAGGGAAGGGAGAAAAGGGAGAAGGGAGTTGGGTGAGGAGGATGGTGGCGGCTTGATGGTGACGGTGTCAGAGGTTTGGAATAAATAGGTGTCGGGGGAAAACGAAAGGTTAGGAAGAAGGTCAAGAGCCATCTCGTAAAGTGTCGGGGGAAGAAAATGAGTGGTCGGGGAGAAAAACAAGTGGTCATACTCGTAATTAAAACTTAGACTTGACTCCAACTAGGGAAAAATAATACTAACTCGTAATAATTCCAAAACAAATCTAGAAAATATAGGGAAAATCCCATAAAACATAATACACATCACAACATTACAATGACATGCTCTATAACTAATAACCCACCCAAACTGCCCTGTAATGCGTCCTAATGCGTTATTCAGCTCTAAAAATAATTTTATGATCTAATTAAAATAAATAAAGAAAATCTGGCGTACTCTCATATATTCTGATAACTCATTCCACTGCTTGTCTTACTGACGTTATCATCATATACTTGGGCACACATGACTCTCATGGTTCATAACACATGACCTACCTCAGCTCGCTACGCTTGTTTTAAAATTGACGCAACTGAATATAACAGTCAAATTGACTGATTCGGACTATAAAACCCTGACTCGAGTCACGAGTTTTACATATTGGATGTGAGATTAACTTAACTTTTTGGGGAATGTTACATAAATACATCAAAAGGGCAATTAGAAGGCTCAAATTTGGCTAAAAGGATAATATTTCTAGGTTAGCTTAAAAGGCTCAAACTAATTAAATCTCACCTAAAATATTTTCCTCTTAACAAAGCACCTAGAATTTTGCCCCAAAGATTTCTCAACTTGAAATGTAAATCATTCTCTCTAAAATGCTTCAATAATAACATAACCTTCTCTAAGTTTCATTAGATAAAAGCAAGGAATCATATATTTTATTGTATACGAAATTTTCTCACAAATAAAATAAGCAATAAAATAATGTTAAATCCTAATTCGTGTCAATATTATCAATATAAAATGAAAACACCTATTTATCATCATTAAAGAAAATAAATTATCTAGATAACTTGTAATGAAATAAAGAGTCTACTAAACCTTACATAGCAAAAAATATAAATCCTAATCAACTAAACAAATCTAACCCAATAAAAAATGAGTTTAAAGACAATCCAAACTGACAATACTGACAATCCAAAGACTAAACCATATTGACAATCCAAAACTAACTAAATCCCTCTCTAAAACTTATACAAAATAGTGTCCTCAATGCTTTTAAAAAAGTATACATTCAAATATTCAAAATAAAAAGAAGACAATTCCCTCTAAAAACAAAGTTGAGGGGTTAGAACCGACTTGACTCCTCATCCATTCCATCATCACCAAAATCAACCTACAATACAAAGATAAGACTCAAAAAACTAATTACTAAAATAAATATTAAAATTTTGGGTTGCCTCCCAAAAAGCACTTAGTTTATTCTCTTTAGCCCTGACTACTTATCATACTCAAATTTCTTTCATCCTTTTCCTATAATGCTTGTACCTTCTCCCATCTACCTTAATCATCAACTTCACAGTTCCAAAGGAGAGATAATGACTCAAATTCACAAGGTTCATAATTCCCAGAATTGAACTTTGGAAAAATATTTAGGCAAAAAGAATCAAACTGAACTCTAGGTCTGCGGTCAAAATCAGCCTTCATATTTGTGCCTTTAGAATTCCACTTTTCTTTATTATCAAACCACTCACCACTCTCACAATTCAGCGCAGAGAATGTTTCATTGACCAATTTAAGTTTTATATCATTAACCTCATCCCTCAAAAAATACGAAGAAAAAATTTCATAATGGTCACCTTCAACATTCTCTTCTTTATTCTCATTCTTATGCTCATTTTCCTTTTGAGTTTGCGGCTCTTCTTTTTCCTCCACTTCTAAATTCAACTTTTCGACCTCCATAGAATTCAATTCAATCTCCACCACGTCATTGGAATTTATTTCAATATCCTTCAGTTGTTCTGAAACTCTAGAAATCAGTTGAGTTTGTTGGGCTTCCAACTTCTTGATTGAAGCTTCCTAGTTTTTTATGATGGCTTTTTGATTTTGCATTAATGATAAACTTAGTAAACATATCTTGTGGCTTATATCTTTATGATCTTGATCTTGAAAGATCCCTTGAAAATTCTGACATTGTATTTCAGTTGATTGCGTTCACTTAGCCAACATATCTTCGAACTTAGAACTACCTTTTCTGTCATCAAATTCATATGGTGGTTGCACATCCCCTTGATTCCATATACAATTAGCATTGTTCCACCCTCCAGGGTCATAAGTGTTGATATGCACATAATATCCCCTCTTAAAATTTGAAACCAAGTTAAGTGGTTCATATAAAGAACAATGGTATAAAAAGTTACCAGAATGAACAAGATGACACGAATTTTTAAGATTTTTATCTAACTAAGTATAATCAAACAATAAAATAAAACGAGAATAGAGTATATTATAATAATTAGTTTTTCACAATATACAAATATTATGCTAGAGATTCTATTTCATCTAAACCAATTATTTACAATATATTTATAAGAAGAAATTTAATTATTACTTCACTCGAGAAGGTGGAATTCCTCTTATTTTATTATCCCTGTTCTGGCTAATTAACTATCTCAGAAATCAATAATTTCAAATATCCCTACTTTGGTATATTCTCCATTAATTTGAATTTAAGATGTATTAAACTCCATTGAATTCGTTACAATTAAACCCCCCCTATTTGGACGAAGGTTTAAATAGACCACATAAAACATCCAACGACACCTATTCAAACTAATCACATTTAATTTATTGATATTGTAATGTCCCAAACCGGTTCTTAAAAGAACTAAACTGGAGGCATTATCCGGTAAGTAAATTGAGCTTAATTTTAAATTCACTTATAATAAATATTATTAGAGAATAGTACTGAAAACACGGTGATACCCAATAAATTCCCTAGGAACTTTAAATTTTCCTTGTGTCAATGTCCCTTGCTGGCAGCCCACCTTTTCTCCCTCTCTCTTCTCCACCTTGACTATCCCCTTCCTCTCCTCTTTCTTCTCTTCTTGGTCGCTGGCAGCCACCGTCTCCTCCTCCTTGATTTTTCTCTCTCATGTGGTACACTCCCTCTTCTCACTTTTCTTTCATTTTTATTTGGGTTGCATTTTTATGATGTGTGGCATGTATATATCCCTATTTAGGTGCACACAAATATTCATTATCATATTATTTGTTATTTATGTTTTTATTTTGTTAAAATTTTATAAAACATGTGATACTCATTTTGGATTTTTGGTAAAATACATGTTTGGTGTAAAGTTATAATTTTTATCAATTAGTATATACCTAATAACGGTTGAAATAAGAAAAGATAAAAAATTATAATTTTTTTGTCAAGTTAGTGCTACTCGTATTGTGTGCAAAAATGGTTAATTAATTAAATAATTAAAATAATAATATTTCAATACTGATTGATCATAAAATGAGCTCGATATAAAACTCTTAAGTTAGATAATAATTAATTTAATTATCTTAATGAACTAAGCATGACAAGATTAATTAATATTAATAATTTTGCACACATAGTATAAAGGTGTGGGTCTGGCTTAATATCTTTTAAGTTCTCTAGAATTAAATTGTTGGGGTGAATTTATCATCGAGGTTATTCTAATTAAGCCACCTGACATTCTATGTTGTTCATAATTTTACCAAGATCTTATTTTTTGTTAGCTTGTTAGGTATCTTAGATAAATTGCCCTGAATCCTCTGAGCATTTTCATCTCTTGTTACATTTAAGTACATGAGTTGAATCTTAAAAATTATTTCATAATGCACCGAGATCTTTGTTTTGATATCCATGTTTTTCTTATATAATAATATTTAGTTATGATGATATACTCAGCATGAAAATGACATGTGATGTGTTATGTGTGTGAGTTTAATTTTCTGTCCTTGCATGCCATGTCATTTACCGCATCTAGTATTATCTACATGTTATTTCATGCATGTACCGTAAGGGGTTTGAGTAGTGGTCTACATTTGCAAGGTCATGCACAGTCGAAGCTTGCCTCACATGTCCGTTAGGACTTCTCTCTTATTGATTTACTACTTGGCTCTATCATAGTTTTGATTTATATCATACAATGTGGTTAGTGGCATTTTATTTGATCTCACTATCTATGGGCCATCTTATAGATTTTTCGGATTAATAAAACTTCATGGTTGAGATCCCTTGATGAATTTCAAAAGATGAGATCTAGTTTGATGGTCACTTTAGCGCTATTCATCAGCCCTTCCCAGGATTTATACTTATTATATTATTTTTGTATTTTCTATTCGTACATGATGGATGGGAGTGTGATGCCCACCTAGAGGCCCAATCGATACCCACTAGTTGTACTAGATTTGGCAATTAATATTTATTATGATTATAATTATGATACTCACTTATAATACCTACGAGCAATGTGTATTTTGCATGAGCATGCTCTCTATTTAGTATATCTGGACCATGCATTTTAGTGATGGTTAGATTAGGCCCTATTGGCCATGTGCATGTTACCGTCAAGCACATTCTGGATAATGCGTAGTACTGGCATGTTACTGTTGAGTATTCCGGTTTGTGTGCATAAATTTAGTGATTATGATTAGGCACTATTAACCATATTTAGTATGATGATGTGAAGGAGTGGAGTTTTCTATTTTTATATTGAAGTTTCTAGTGGATGATGATTTCGATGGGTCGTGTGCTGTAAATATTATGTGGGGCTAAAGAGCCAATATGATTATCATCCATGTGGGGTTGCAGTGTAACACCTCAAATCCAGTCCATGCTCGTGAACCGAACCGACATGTTACAAGCCCTGGTTAGGTCGGCTAACCCAAACCTAACTCGTGCGGATCTAATCTCGGCATCTTAAGATAAAGATATGACTCGTCATGCATGGATAAATGCTCAAAATCCTAACATGATACTACATGGATGACATGCAAGGTAATTCATACAACAATATAATTACGATCAAAATTAATAAAAATTCTAAAATACAACGGACAAAAGTCTACCCTAAAAGTGTAATTAGGGTCCACCTGTCAAAATAATATATACAAGTATATATGCATATATCAACAATTTCTTTAACACACAATCTAATCTTAACATTTAATCATGTCACATCATCATGTCTCAAGCATTTAATCACACCATTCACTATATAATAACATCATAAACACAATATAATCACTCAATCGACTGACCTGTGTGCAAGCGACAACAGTGCTCCTCCGTCCAAGCTGGCTCCTCCAACTCGTGATTATTACCTACATATAGTATAAAAACACGTCAGTAACAAGAGTTACTGGTCTGGAAAATAAAATAACTATAACAAGCTGGCTATGAGAGCAAACTCTCATATGAAAGAAAAGATCATATACTCCACGTGAACACTCTGAAGGGCACTACTGAGGATCCACTAGGCTGCACACCTGGTAGCATCCCAAACTTAGTGATCTGCTACTGCTGATGTCGCTCTTGACATTTTCTTACTTTATTTTCTGGTCTCAAATCCTAAGCCCTCTCCTTACCTCCATATTTCTCTTGGCCTTGAGTACGAAGGCCGAGTACTCTTAGGCAATCGCCTTTAGTACCCTTTGAACCACAAGTCCAGACATGCGCTGTACAAAATAGTACCCGTAAACCTCCACGTTCTTCGGGTGTGAGGAACTCAAACGCGGAGTTGTCAGGATCCCTTGGGAATGGAACAGTCCGCTAGCACTAATCTAGAGCCCCCTTTGACTATCACGGCATCCGCTCATGGTACGTGCAATCGGTTTCTTCATCTCTCGTCTCACTGAAAACTCGATAAAACTATATATATAGGCCTGGGAAGGGATTTATATAATAGGCCCGAAGGCAACTTGTGGTGGATCTTGTTTTCGAAATCATCCTCGAGGGTTTGTTAATCCGGAAAATGTTTGGTTAAATGGCGCGAGTTAAATGGGATCCAATAAAACACCACTTAACCCGTCTTGCAAATAGTAAAATAAACATACAATAGAAAACAGCGTAAAATAGAGACGAGTCCTAAACAGACCTAGTAGAAGCTCCAAGCGTGTCATCGCGCCTAGGCAGTGAGCTCCTACTCCGTACCAACACATCAAAATTACATACTAATGCCCGCTAACTAAATGATGCATCAAACTCAATGAACATCACACACAATTCAATCATCAACATCCAACAACAGTTAAATAATCATAAATGTAAATAATTCCAACTCATTCTATTCATGCCAATTTTATTGTGTTCTTCAAGGTTACGTCCTAATCACTTATCATGCTGAGACTCGATCTACCACATTAAATCACTTAACCTTCATTCTCAATTAATTGCATCATGCAATCATCATTTCATTCATAGTCATACATTTATCCTAACAACTAACCAATTCTAGCATGCTATTCTAACAATCATCATCAATTTTAAATAATAAAATCGGAGGTAATTATACCTCACGTTGTCAGCAATCGGCAACGTTAGGGTTCCGTCGCGCGTCTTGAAGATCGAATTTGGCACTCCTCGGCCTCCAATTTTTGATCAGGCTCGACTGGATGAACTCCACGGAAGCTCCAGCAAATTCCAGTAAATCCAATTTTCTAGCAGTTTTCTGGCAGATTTCAGTAGTTTTCCGGCAGCTTCCAGTAGTTTTCCGGCGTCTACTGGCTGGAAAGTGGCCATATTGGGTACCATTGGAACTGGCTCGGTGAGCCCGACACATCCACAATGTCGACATGGTCAGCCGAGGTGGTTGCTTGCCAGAAAATAGCTAAAATAGAGGCTGGCCTTGGTGGTGTGGAGATCCGGCCAGGATGGGCGGCTGGCCTGCGTTCCGGTCGGAGAAGGTTGCTAGGGTGTTGAGGGTGTCAAGGCGACCACCTGATCGTGGCGTTGATAGTCACCGGCGGTGAAATCGATGACGTGGGCACAACCGGGGCGCGGCACTAGGTGAGGTGATTCCGATGTAGCAGCGGCCAGACAGTGGCCGGGGTTGGTCGGGACGGGACAGACAACGCCATGGCGGCTCTAGGCGGCGACGCCCGGTGGCAAGGCGACGACGGCACCGGCGGTGGCGGTACCAAATAGTGGGGCATCTAGGATTCTGAAGGGAAAGTGTCGGGGAGGAGAAGAAATGTTTGGGTGGCAATCTTGTAAATATTACTTGACTCGGACTCCGTCTCGAGTTAAAAATAATAACTAAGTCGTATTTAATCGTAAAAAAAAATTGGGAAAAATCCCATAAAATCAAACAAACACCAAAACATCATAATGATATGCTCTAGAACTATCAACCCACCCAAACTACCCGTAACACATCGTAACATGGTAAACGACATGAAACTAATTCTACGATCCACTATATATAAAAATTAAAAAAATAGCATACTCTCATATATTCTGATAAGTCATTCTGTTCTGCTGTGTTCATGACGTTATCATCATATACTTATGTACGCATGACCCTCATAGCTCATACACGTGACTGGTGTCGGCTCATTACACGTGTTCTGAATCTGACTCGACTCGAAAATAACAGTCGAACCGACCGGTTTTGATTATAAAAGCCTTACTCGAATCGTGGGTTCTACATGCAGGCCGTATATTGAGAATGGTTTTATGGGCTAGTGAGCCACTTGAATCATGTCCAAGAGCCTTAGGGCATTTTTATCAATAATTGCAGACATGCTCGTGTGTGAATATTTTGAATGATTATCCATAATATGTGTTTGAGCTATTTTACAAGTAGAATACTCAGGGGCACACAGGTCTAACCATTTTGTGCTGGAATTATCCAAGCCCTGGAGTTTTGGAATTGAAGGCTAAATAAAACTTAGGTACGCTAGATCATGTTACTTATGAAGACGCTTGGAGTGAAGGAGAAACATTGATTGAAGGAGATTTTGATTTGTGTTTTGCAAGTTGGAGGGCCCATGTGAAGACTTAGACAAACTAACAGCTTGAATAATGTAAAATTTGGTTGTAAATGATTTGTGATGTATTGTAAACAGGGTGGAACACCTCTGAAATATTTTTGTGTTATAAATGCATGAAATGTGGATGTCTACGTGTGGATTTTGTAAATTGTTAATTTATTCAGTTTGTGAAAATTTTTCATGTGTCCCAATTATAGGATAACTCTCCTAAAATTTTCCCAAGATTTGAAGTCTCCTTTGTAATTTACATTCATTTAGGATGTCCTATTTGCATGAGCTCAGCCTTTGGAGTATGTGTGCTTGGATGTGCAATACGCTCCCTTGAGTCTTTCATCTTTTGACACCTCGAGTGGTTAGGTCTATCATGTGGGTTGGCTGTAGTCCGCTATCTTCTTCTTGCTAGGCATATCTATTCAATTAGGATACAGGTATTGGTAGCTATACTAGCAACTCTCCTATCAATCAGGTTACCAATGACAGGCGAAAAGGAAACTGACTTTGACTTGATTTTGTTTACTAGGAACTTTATGATTGGGAGATTGACCTAGCAAAGTATTCAATCAGTTACCTGATAGGTAACTCCTTGATAGTTTCCTATCTAATTCCCCATCCCAAGCATAGACCTGCCCTAAAACCTGTAACTCTTTCTTATCGAAAACTGTAGTGATCCAAGATTTAATAATTTGATTTGGTTCGGCATCAAACTAAATCGGGGTGTTAGAAAAACAATCAAAACAGCCAATCATTCAATTCAACCAACTCACTTAAACCAGTAAAAAAAGTCGACAATCAATTAAAATAGCAAAAGAATCAATTAATCAAACAATAACTAGTCAACTAGTCAATGGTCCAATAATCAACAATCATTAATCATACAATTGGACAATCATCCAAATGAGTTGTCAAACTAACACAATTCTTGTCAATCAGTTAAAACAGTCAAGGATAGAAAACAATTATGTGATTAAAACCCCAAACTCGAAGAACATGAGTCTAACAAAAAGTAAACAACTCAGAATAGGTAGAATAGTCTAAATTATTCATTGCTTGAGTTCTCTAGTAAGCACAACAAACATATCAAATAATTGATAAATAAATATTACTATACATGTTACATTTCATAACAATTTCAGTAAATACAAAAAATTCTTAAAATTATAAATACATTCAAAACAATAATTGAGCATTTAACTATACTCAATAGACAGCTAAAACTCACGGGAATTTTCAAAATTTAAATCGGTTATCATTGAATCAAATCAATAAATTCAATAAATATGATAAAATACATCTTAAATAGAAATAATGTGAACATTTCAATCCAAAAATATGCATGTATGTAGGAGTCGAGAATTAGAAAATATAGCATGATCCATCCAAATCCAATTGTAAACGATGCAAAAATAGTACAAAATGGTTGAACCAAACTAAATAGAACCAAATCCGAAATGGGTAGGTCAGGTGAGCTGGGTTAGACCACGACCAATGTTTGGGTATGTGTCCAAAGGTTGTTGTGGTATTTCAATACATTGTGTAAGTGCACACATCGAATAAGTAATAAAGTGATGAGTGAGTATTGTTCACATGAGGATTTGATGTTCTAATGTATTGATGATAGCAAGATTGTTAAACCTAATGACTTGTCTGTAAAGAGTATATGATTATGACGGAAATCTACTCTAAAACTATTAAGATGAGTAAGGATGAAGTTGGTACAATACTTTAACTTAGAAAATGATGCAAAGGCATTGTAACGACCCGCCCGAACCAGAAAGGTGTTACTTGAAAATATAGGTAATGTAAATGTAACATTCTAGAATATGAATTGAAATACAGTAAATAAGTCTCGCAACATATTATACGAATCATAACAATAAATCATGTTCTCTAAAATATAAAATAACTATCTCACAGTCTCGGACGGTTTCCCATAGCCACATTTATAACACAAGAGAATAATAAGGAAATCCAATTTTTATTATCGATTAACTATACCTAGGTTGGTAAAAGAACCACCAACCACACTTCTATTCTTCAGTCCAATGCTACTCACCTGCGGAGGTAATTCCACGTTAGTGATTAAACCACTAAGCTGCAAAATGAAATAAAACAAGTCAATATAATCCCTATTATCTTTTCACACATTTAAAGTAATATTATTACACAAGTCTTTTGTAATTATCTATTAGGTCATTCTGAGATTAGTAAAAGTCGTCTCCGAGCTCATTCTGAGATTAGGTGGTCTCCTAATTCATTTTGGGATTAGTCATGGTCTCTCAGTTCATTCTGAGATTAGAAAATGTCTCCCAGCTCATTCTGAGATTAGGTGGTCTCCCAATTCATTTTGAGATTAGTCATAGTGGAATGAATAAAGTGAGTACTGTAAGGGTCGTTATGTTAGTTAGGGTGTCAAGGGTAGTATTGCAATTACACATGTTTGAATGTGTATAAAAGGAGGGAAATGAGAAGGATGATGGATCTTTTGAAAATCTATGAATTGAATTGTCTTGGAGAGGAAGCAACTGCTCTTAGCTGTTCTTCTTCGTTCTTCTTCTTCCTATCCATCTGAATTCTGTTTTTTCCACTTTCGAATTCTCTGTTTGCTCTATTTTGCTCTGTTTCGATCAATTCATGGCGCCATCGAAGCAATACAAGCAGCAAGGCAAGGGAAAGGATCTGGTTCTCAGTCCAATTGAGCCAGATCCTACCAGGCTGGTATCAGAGCTGGAAGAGGGAGGTGGAGATTCGTCGCCGAGATCCACTGAAATGGCGGAAATGAGGAAAGTGCAAGCTCAACTATTATCTATTTTTTCTGAAATGACTGCCAAATTCGATTTGTTACTAAATTCTAGATCTGTAGTTGATGATAAAACTATTAATGGAACAAAAGATCGTGTTGAAGTGAATACTCCTAGGATGTTTTATGATAAGGTTGTTGCAGATCAAGAGAAAACGCAGGTAAGGCCATCAATTCAACAAACTGGTGAGAAAAGGTGGAACTCAAGTAGAGCAATGAATGATGGTGGTAGTTCGAATGAGCAAGAGGACTGTCTGAAGGGATCGAAAATGTCATTCCCTAAGTATGATGGAACTAAGGATCCTATACCATGGATTAGCAGATGTGAGAAGTATTTTAAATTGCATAAGATCAAAGAACATTTAAAGGTGGATTTAGCCAGTTTCCATTTGGAAGATGACGCACAAATCTGGTTTGATATGTTCCAAGAGCAACAAGTGGAGTTTGATTGGAGTCAGCTTAAAGGAGCAATGAACCTACAATTTGGACCGACAGAATATGAAGATTTCTATGGGGATTTGACAAGATTGAAGCAAGAGACATCAGTTAAGGACTACACTCTTACATTCAACAGATTAGCTACAAGAGCAGGAAGTATGATGGAAAAATAAAAAATTAGCAGTTACACTTGTGGACTTAAAGATCAGTTACGCCTGGAAGTAAAATCACAGAAACCGACATCATTGCTAGATGCTCAAGGACTGCTCAAACATTTTGAGCAAAAGTTTGTTCGAGATAACAAATACTTGGGAAGAATGTCT
>JAURVB010009961.1:0-32247 GCA_033002965.1 Piper betle | reverse complement strand
TTTGACCCAATTTACGCCGATTTTAAATAGGCTGTGAATCAGTTGGAATCAGTGTGAATTGGCTGATTCAACGACCGTTTTTAAAACTAACCGATTCACTACTTTTAACTCGGATGCCTCCCGATCCGAGTTAAATTAACCGATTCTGAGTGAAATTGGCTGATTTTTACAACAGTAGCCAAATCTAACCGCCAAAGGCTAGATTTAGCCGCACACGGCCCCATTTGGCTACCGGCGACAATTAGATCTGGCCAGGTACAGCCAGATTTGGCCACCCTTGCCCGAATCTGGTCAAGGGTTGGCTAGATTTGGTTGCACCTTGTTGGACATGGCTGCTAGTAGGCAGAACAATTGCAGGTTAAAAAGTTTTTTAATAATATTTTGGCGGTTGTTATGGCCACTGTGGTTGTTTTTTTGTTCAATTTGTTGAGCTTGTTATCAAACAACCTAGATCAAATCGGGCTCAAAAAGATAACCTAAGCCTTGGCTCATGTTATCTTCTCTCTCTCTCTCTCTCTCTCTCTCTCTCTCTCATATATATATATATATATATATATATATATATATAGAGGATGATTTTTTTACTTCTCCTTCATTTTCAACTTTTTCTCGTGTATGATTAATTTTAAGCCCACACTTAATAATTTAGTAATAATAAAAATCTCTTCGTAAGGATAATCTCAAAATGATGTATTTATAAATCTATATTTGTATTGATAATCTTCTTCTTTCCCCTATAATTATCTACAAATAATTGATAAACACAATATTCATAAGACAATTATACAAAGTTATAAAAATTTGACAACCACGATAGTGTAAAAATTTTAATAAGCTTGACATTTGATAAACATCACTAAATATGGCTTCAATCTTTAAGATATTCATGCTAAATTATTAATATAAACTCCATTTATAATTAATTAATTATTATTTTAATTTTAAATATTATCAATGTAGACTTTAAAAAAAATATAAGTGTCCGGTGGACAGAGGGGTAATTACCTTGTGTGTGTGTATATATATATATATAGCCCGACAAGTCGACTAATTGCTTATTACATGTTTGCATGCTAACTTAATCCTCTACTAAAAAAAATAAAAGTTAAAACCATTCAAGTTTAAATTCAAAACAATGGGCTAAATGCCCTTCGAACAGGCCCATGGGCCTGTCAAGCCCATTACCTGCTGCCGGCAGCGGTCGCTTTTGTCCGTTTAATACGACGACGTGGTCACCCGTCCCTGGCCACCCTCCCTCAAAAAAATTAAATTAAAACTCTCCTAAAATTATTTAGATTTGCCGGCTATTTGTACACCATCCTAAATATGAGTAATTGACCGGGTTTACACTTCACCAATAAAAGCACGCAACCTTTTCAAATGTACCTCGGAAACCCCATTAAAATATATATACGTTCACATTTATCTTTATAAATTATATAAATGTTCATAATATATTATTATTATCACATATATTGTATTCACCATCAGAGTGATATTGAGTTTTATATTTACCGGCATTTAATTTAGTGAAACATGGGCATAACCTTTCTAATCCAAATGGAAAAATAATATATGTTCTTATATTAGAGCTTAAAATTATATAATTTAAAAAATTATATTTTTATATTCAAAACTATAATGGTTCAAATATTTTAAATTGAAATATTTTATGTTGAATATTTTTTGCAAAAAGATGAAAAAAGTTTAACCAAAATTATATCGAAACCCATTTTAATTTAACCTTAAAGTTTTACTCTAAATAAAATTTAAATATATGACTAGTTGTTCAAATATACATTTTTTGTCATCAAGATACAACTCTTCTTATTATTTATAAAACTTATTCGATATTTGAAAGAATTTAGTTTAGATTAATACATGTATATATGTATATAAAAAGAAAAATTACTATTTATTAAGAAGATTTTTAACCTATTAATATACTTTAAACATAAATAAAAAAAGAATACAGTTCTAAAGAACCTCATTAAATTTTATTAGAAAATTTTAAATTTAATAAAAAAATTCATTGAACGAGTAAAATATTCATTAAATTAAGAAGAATAAGTCAAAAAGATTTGAAAATTTATATATATATATTATTTTCTAACGCATATGTATAATTTTAGAGGGTTGACTTCCTTCACTTCACGGCTTCGTCCCTATTGCACTCAAAAAGTTTCGGCCTACCTAAAAATTACTACTCCATATCTTCCTCCCAGCCCCTGCAATACCTCCTTCCCTCCGTTGCACCTCCCCCATAAAATCCACAGAAAGCTTCTACCTTTATTCCTCCAATCCTTCCCGCCTGCATCCCTTCTCACTTCCAATCCCTTCCCATAGCTTCTGCCCGTTCTTTTGAGCTGTTGAATGTGGTTGGTGCTTTGAAAGTTCTGATCTTGTTGAGCTTGTGGTTGAAGGCTTGTGGTTGTTGGACTTGGATCACGAGCTGTGTATTTAGCTGCAGATTGAATGGAAATGGACTAGGGAGCTGCTGTTGGGCAGTGGGTGTTACTTTTTTTCCGAGGTTCATGCTGCTTTGTTTGACCTGTTTCATCCTCCTCTATTAGGTACTTAGCTTGCATTTGTTATAGTAGCAGTTTACATTTGTTTTCTGTCATTTTTTATAGAACTTATCTTTGTGGAGGAGTGGAAAGTGTTGATCTTGGTTGACCTGGTGCCCATCTTCCGTGTTGAGCTTATGTATTGATTGGTTCTCGAGGTTGGACTGGATCAGAGTTCTGGGTTAAGCTGCAGATTACTTGGAATTTGATTGGAAATGTATTGTTGGTTGGTTAGTTGGTTAAACAAGATATAGAGCAAAACTATTTACTGGTTTAATTAGTTGTAGAAGAATTGCTGTTTCATAAAAATCAAAACTTGAAGCTCTGATGACAGGAATGTCATGAGGTTCTGGAATTAATTTTTGAATTTATAAGCATAATGAGCATTGCAACGTTAAGTTGAAATCAAGTTGTTGTGGTGCTGATCTGTGTTGTTTAATGGAGATGAGAAAGGTTGGGATTAGTGCATTTTTTATGGCAATTGTTCTTTGGAGTTGTTTGGTGAGTGTGAGAAGTCAAGGGGACGGTATCAACTTTGATGAAGGAGGGGCAAGTCCAGAAGCGGTGTCCCTCATTGCCGAGCTTGTTTACAGCCGCGTCTCAAACCTCACTGGGATTTTAGCTGAGAAGGTCAATGATAGATTTCGCTTCTGTATTAAGGATGTGTAAGTATTTATATATGTGACAATCTATCTCAATTTGTAAACATTTGTACTTTTTCATATAGCTACTGCTCTATTGCTTTGCAGAAATTCGGATTGGAACAATGCTTTTAATTTTTCCTCCAATTTAGGATTTATATCAAGCTGCATACAGACAATAAAAGGTGGGTTCTTCTTTATTTGTGCTGTTTCCTGTACTACTAGTCGACCAGCTAATTTGCCAAATAGTAAATTTGAAAACCAAATTTATCATTGGACAATCAAATGGACCACATACATGCATTTTATCTTTTACGTTCAGTCTCTTAATTGTTGAACAGTTAAATGTTTGTTGATGAAAGAATCTTTTTGCAGTGTTCCTCCAAAGTTCAATGTTGGAAACAAACTTAGCGATTTTAACAGTTGTGATACTGTTTTTCATTTCACCAAATTCTCCTTGTAAATTTCAAACTTAAAAGTGATATAAAGCATGATAGTATTCCTATCACACAAAAACTATCATAATCTTGATTATTCGGTTGATTCATTTAAGGTGCATGTTGGAATTCCCAGTTTTGTCACTTTTGTGATCTGTTGTTCATCTGGTTGGAATTGCAGAGGATTTGACGACGCGTCTGTGTACAGCAGCGGAGGTAGAATTATACTTTAGCAGCCTCTTGGAACGTGAGGGAAATGCCAAATTCTTAAAGCCCAACAGGAATTGTAATTTGACATCATGGGTGAATGGATGTGAACCAGGATGGGCTTGTCGTGTTCCAGAGAGTGTAGGTGTTGACCTAAAAAATTCTAAAGATGTACCTGCCAGAATTCTAGATTGTCAGCCTTGCTGCGAGGGCTTCTTCTGCCCGCATGGTCTTACATGCATGATTCGTAAGTCTTAAAGCTTTCATATAGGAGTTTTAGGTTTTGTTGTTTATCTTTATTCATTTCAATTCAAGGCACGTATGAAGAAGTGAAAGCATGTATGTGTGATGTGCCTATGACTTGTTGAGAACCACTAATAGAAGATTGGTTATTTCCAGATCAATATCAGCCTCCAGCAAGAATGTCTATTGTTTGCTTGCTCTCCTCTCTCTCTCTCTCTCTTTCTTTTTCTTCATAGATTTGTTAACTGCAAACATCAAGGAAAGGTTTTTTGGCCTATAAAAAATGATGTAATTTGGTTAGACTCAATTAGAGAAGGGATTATAAACAAAAATGCAAATCACGAATATCAAAAAATCTTAGAATCTGAAGGTTTTTGGACAAGTGGGAGCAACATATGAGGTGCAGTTTGGCGGAAGGGTGAGAAGACTGAAGAAACAAGTCCTACAATCATCTAGATTTTAGACGGTCAAGAGCATATGGGTTTGTTGTATTAGTTATCGAAGCAAGGGGCTATTTTGTTCTGGTGTTTATTTAATTATTTTATTCCATGCATATGTGCACGAGAAAAGCATATAAAATTAAAATTTTTTCCATTTTGATATCATGATATATGAACTGACAATTGTTTTTCTTTACATATTTTCTGCTTCCAAAATGAAGCCTGCCCTTTGGGTGCATACTGCCCTGTTGCAAAACTCAACAAAGATACTGGCATATGTGAGCCGTAAGTTGAGATGTGATTTTTATATTTTTCTCTTTTCTATGTTGAGTTTCATGAAATTGTCATCTAGTTACTTCTACTTGTTAGTAACGGTTGTTATCAATGCCTAGATTTAATTACCAACTACCTCCAGGAAGACCAATGCACACCTGTGGTGGTGCTGATGTCTGGGCTGATGTGGATAGCAGTCGTGAAGTGTTCTGTTCAGCTGGTTCTTCTTGTCCAACAACAATTCAAAAGATTCCTTGCAGTAGCGGGTACTATTTTATTCATCAATGCTTTGAAGTATTATGTCAACTGGTTGTCTTATAGTAAGGTAGATTTTGGGCACATCCATATGTAGAAAAACTGGTAGAATCCTTGTCCCCTTGAGATAGGCTTTTTTTGGGGTTTGAAAAGGACTGATTGGAAAATAGCTACTTGTGCTTACCAAACAGTTTGCTTGTCGTATTTGAGTGTCTCTAAGCAGTCTTGTAATCCTGTAACTTTCAGGCATTACTGTAGATTGGGCTCTACAACTGAAAAAAGTAAGTGTGACAGAACTTTAGCTGAGTGGTTTTGAACCAGTGTCAGCAAATTTTACACATAATCCTCATTCTGTTTTGTATGACTTATCAATCTAAGCTATATCCTGACAAGAAATCATCATGTTTGTTTGTAGAGTGCTTCAAGCTGACAACCTGTGAGTCAAGTGCTTCAAGTCAAAATATACATGCTTATGGTATCATGCTACTTGTAAGTTTCTTTGGCCAAGAGTGCAATACCTACGTGGAATAGATCTTGGTTGGCTTAGCCACCGGTAATTGTTTGCTTAAGTAGTCTTTTAAGTTTCCTTCCTTATACCGGGGTTGAGGAATGTCATCACCTGCAGATGACTGAATGTTAACTATAGTAGCAGATGTTCGTTTTACTGATGAATAAGCACGATTCGTAATGTTTCCAAACATACATGTGATATTTTATGCAATTAAACGTGTATATCAGCTGTACCTCACTTACTGTGGTTTGACTAACAATAAACCACTGAACTATCAATATGATGTCAGACAAAATAACGATCATTTTTTTTTATTAACCTGTGTGATTCCTAGATGAGGCCCTTTTACTTTCGGGAATAAGGTGGAAGAAGAACGTGTACTTTCCTGGCCGAAGAATAAGGAGAGTATCCTATTTAGCTTGGTGTAGTGGTTTAGCTAATTTTGTTAAGAGAGTGAAATATTCTCCTTCCCTCATCCTTTCAATCAGACCAGATTGAGGAGAGAACTACTGTGGACTCCATTCAGAAAATGTCGAGATCAAACTTAGTTTGACCATATTGAAACTATCCTTGCTAGCCTTGTCCACGTAGGATAATGTTCAATTGTAGCATGAGATGCTTGAGCTCTTTCAAGAAACTTTTTATGTGTTTGCTACCAGTAGAATCAAGAATGCAATTTTTTAAGTGTTATGCATTATATCCGACAGTTGTTTATTTAACACTGATTTTACTAAATAAACGTTTTGAGATGAAGATAAGCAGCTTGTCTACTAAGCACATCCTCGTTGTTGCAGGTTGCCATAAGTACTTTACTTCTCATCATTTACAACTGTTCAGACCAAGTGCTTACAACTCGAGAAAGAAGACAGGCCAAATCTAGAGAGACTGCAGCAAAAAGTGCACGGGAAACTGCTCTAGCACGGGAAAGGTGGAAAGCAGCAAAAGATTTAGCCAAGAAGCACGCAGCTGGATTGCATGCTCAGTTATCTCAGACATTTTCTCGCAAAAGAAATGCATGGACTGCAGAACCTCTTAAAGTCTTTGACCATTCTGGAATTGAACCAGATGACGAATGCTTGTTTCCAGTGTCCTCAGATTCTGTCCGAGCTTCATCATCGAATGAAGAAAGGAAAGAAGGGCATAATAATTTTAGTGAGATGATCCATGAGTATGATGAGAATACTGATAATAATGATGAGTTCAATGCTGAAATTGACAATAAAAATAGAGTGAAAGATAAATCAAAGGGTAAACATATGCATTCACGTACCCAAATATTCAAGTATGCTTATGGCCAGATAGAGAAGGAGAAAGCTATGCAGGAGAAGAACAAAGACTTGACTTTCTCTGGTGTTATCTCAATGGCGACAGACACAAAAGTCCGGACCAGGCCCATCATTGAGGTTGCTTTTAGAGATTTGACCCTTACATTGAAAGGGAAAAATAAACATCTATTAAGGTCAGTGACAGGAAAACTTATGCCTGGCTCGTGTCTCAGCTGTGATGGGCCCATCAGGTGCAGGAAAAACAACACTTCTTAATGCTTTATCTGGAAAGGCAACTGCTTGCAACATTACTGGATTAGTTCTTATAAATGGGAAAGAAGTGTCCATGAGATCATATAAGAAGATCACTGGATTTGTTCCTCAAGATGATATTGTTCATGGGAACTTGACAGTTGAGGAAAATCTTTGGTTCAGTGCAAAGTGCAGGTATTTTGTAGAGATTGAGCCTTCATTACAGTTTCATTTACAATTGACAGACTTCCCTTTAGTACGAATTTGTTAAATCATTGAATCATTGCATTTTCATTCTTAGCTTTTGAATTCTTTGACATGATCTTCCATTTATTATTTATCTCATAGTCTAGTCAAACGGTAGCATCAATTCAATGTATCATGGTGGACATTTTTTGTTCAGTGTGCCCCAAAATGTAAGTATCAGGTGGTAGCTTTGAGAAATGCTAAGATGACTTAGTATCAAAAACTGTAGGCTTGAATTTTTGTGCCTGTGGCCGAGCTATTTGGTACAAAATTTATAGAATTTCCAAAAATTGAATTGAGATGATTGTATATTTTTTATCTGAAATGTGAGGCTACTTTATTGGAAGTCAGTCAATGCAATTGCCCTTCTAGTTTGGTTTCAGTAGTAGTAATGTTGGTTATACCTTTCTAGTTATGTCTTCTTTTTTATATCCGTGCCTATGTACATGCCTTAGACTAATAGGCTTAAAACCTCTGTCTCTTACTCAAATTTGCTAGTTTATTGCTGTTCAAGTCAGTGTTTTGGTTGCACATCATTTTTTCCCTGTTTTATTAAAACTTTCCTTCTCCATTTGTCACTTTGGTTGAAGGCTTCCTGCAAATATGCCAAAGCCGGAGAAAGTATTAGTTGTAGAAAGGGTTATCGAATCTTTGGGGTTGCAGACTGTAAGAGACTCCTTGGTTGGAACAGTGGAGAAAAGAGGAATATCAGGAGGGCAGAGGAAACGTGTTAATGTTGGGCTAGAGATGGTCATTGAGCCTTCTTTATTGTTCCTCGATGAACCTACCTCTGGTCTCGACAGCTCTTCATCACAGTTGCTTCTTAGAGCACTTCGTCGGGAGGCACTTGAAGGGGTGACTATTTGTATGGTAGTCCACCAGCCAAGGTAAGCTTTTTACCTCTCCTTTGCCTTCTTTCCTTCTGGCTTTGTTTCCAAATGTCTGTAACCAAGGTCAGTCACTATGCAGACATCAAAATTTGTATAATTTGACTGTATGATTGAATGGTTTTTTTCCAAGTACCTGATCTTTCAAAATGCCTAAAATGGAATATAGATATACACACAGTTCTCTGAATTTTCTCATATATAGTACCTGATCTTTCAAAATGCCTAAAATGGAATATAGATATGCACATAGTTCTCTGAATTTTCTCATATATCAGATCTTATTGAAAGTAAATAGTTTATTTTTTGCCTGCCAGTCATGGATGTTGGTGATTTGGGAGCTATAAGTGGAATTGTTATTAGATGTGGATTTCAGTGATCTTTAGAGGACATTATATAGCTTGTGCTTCTCAATATAAATCACTATTGTTCCTTCAATAATTGAATCCCTATCTTCTGATGAGCTAAACCATTCAATTTTTTGCCTGTTTGTTTATTGACGAAATGAAAAACATTTTGCTTCAGCTATGCTTTATTCAGAATGTTCGACGACTTAATTCTTTTGGGAAAAGGTGGTCTTACTGTATATCATGGCCCAGTAAAAAAGGTGGAAGAATATTTTGCAAGTATGGGCATTAACGTTCCTGAACGGGTGAATCCACCTGACCATTTTATTGATATTTTAGAAGGGCTAATAAAGCCGAGTGCCAGCTCAAATTTGCCGGTGAAGCAACTTCCGGTCAGATGGATGCTTCATAATGGATATGCAATTCCTCCTGACATGCAGCAGTATATTCCTGGTAATGATGCAGCTGCTACAGGGGAGAGCTCAGGCAGTCCCTCAGCTACACCTGGTCCAGGACCTGAGCAGCAATCGTTTGCTGGAGAGTTGTGGCAAGACATGAAGTGGAATGCAGAGCGCAAACGGGACAACATACGGCATAATTTTTTGACCTCCAAGGATATGTCCAATCGAAAAACTCCAGGTGTCTTTCGTCAGTACAGATATTTTCTTGGGAGGTATCAATTTCTCTATTCTTTGTGTTGGATCATGGATGATAGAAGGATAGTTGGTTATAATCACTTTGGCCCTGTTGTGCTATCATTTATTGTTCAGTATAAATAATATCCCAGTGGACAGCAAAATTTTCTTCAGTTTGTCCTCCATGTATTTTGGTGCATGCTTAGCCTACGTCTCTGAGATGCAAGTTCCCATCATAATGTTCTGCTGTTTGTAACTTTTTAACCTTACAGGAAAAATCATGTTCCTATTATTATTTCAATGCCTATTCTCTTTCTGCATCACCTAATAAGCATTCTTTTGATTGTAGGGTTGGCAAGCAGCGGCTTAGAGAAGCTAGGATGCAAGCAGTGGATTTTCTTATTTTGTTACTTGCTGGTGCTTGTTTAGGAGCACTTGCTAAAGTAAATGATGAATCACTAGGAGCACAAGGTTATACATATACAGTAATTGCAGTATGTAAGTTACTCTTCTCTAGCTTATTTTTTGTTTACTTCAAAATTTTATCATCTAATCTTATTTGTGCATGCCAATCATCTAGATCCTTGACTGAACTATCCATCATCTGAGAGCCCTAAATGTAGATATTTTATCGCTGGTTAATATTTGTACTTCTGAAATAATGTATCTATAAAATTGGGCATTATTCTTCATGGAAAAATGTTATAAACAGGGGCAATGACATCTGAAAATTTTGGCCATGCATGCTTTTTACTTCTGTAAAGTCCAACTATCATCAAAGTTTTTTGTAATGTCAAATTTTCTTGCCCCTCGTATATTTATAATTATTTACCCCTCTTCTCCCATTTTTCTTGCCTGAACTTTGCAACCGTCGTCTGTATAAAAATTCACATATTTATGCAGCTATAATGGCTAAAATGTACAGCAGATAATACATGACCTTATATTATCATTCTGCACCTTTGTGTGCTGTGCAGCTCTCTTATGCATGATTGCAGCTTTGAGATCTTTTTCTCTAGAAAAATTGCACTATTGGCGAGAGAGTGGTGCTGGCATTAGTTCTTTAGCTTATTTCCTCTCCAAGGACACAATTGATCTCTTTAATACACTTATCAAGCCCCTCGTGTATCTTTCGATGTTCTATTTCTTCAACAATCCAAGATCCAGTTTTGCAGAGAATTACATAGTATTACTTTGCCTTGTATACTGTGTAACTGGAGTGGCCTATGCTTTTGCTATCTTACTCCAGCCAGGCGCGGCCCAACTGGTGCGTACATGGTTTTCTTTGAAAGCTTTGATCATTTGCTTTCGCTCTCTGTTCCTTGTAAGAATTTTGACTTCTGTGATGGCAGTGGTCTGTCCTCCTTCCTGTTGTATTGACTCTCATAGCCACCCAACGAAATAAAGGCTCTTTTGTGAAGGTTCTGGCATCGTTGTGTTATACAAAGTGGGCCTTAGAAGCTTTTGTGATTTCCAATGCTGCAAGGTTTGCCTCAGTTGTCAAATTCTTCAATTTTAATTTTAATCATGGAAGTGCTAAAATTTGAAGATATAGAAATTTAATAAAAAAACCATTGTTATAGGATGTGCTAAATTTTTAATGTCAAATATATTTCCAATAAGAAATATTTTGCAGCTATATTTGGATGATGCACCTGTGCTTTTGAGTTCATGTAGATTTTCCTCATTCATGGAAGAACCCATTATACTTGATGAAGCGCAGTGTGTCTTTTGTCAGGGTTGATTCTTTACAAACTCCTGTGTGTGAAAACAGGTATGGTGGGGTGTGGCTTATAACTCGCTGCGGAGCGCTTATGGCATCTGGTTATGATCTTCATGACTGGGGACTCTGTCTATCCATCCTCATAGGCTACGGTGTACTTTTTCGAATGGTTGCATATTTATGTTTGATTACCTTCCAGAAGAAGTGAACGGTAGACTTATATTTTGCTTGTGAAAGGAAGTGATTATCAGATTTTTGCAAATTCATTTTGTCAAAGATAGGAGTCTCGATGCTTCCCAAGCACCGATCTACTTTGCTTACAGGATAGATTGCTCATTGGGTTCTGACAAGAATCAATAGCAGAGTATCTATGTTGGCAAACCCTGTAAATTTAGTGAAATAGTCGCCACTCAATTTGTCCAAGTTACCATTTAATCATTTATGTGTTCATATCTGTCTCATTCTTGTAGGGTTTTCATTCTTAAAACGTTGTCTGCTAAAAAATCCAACATGTCTGCATCACTTTCCCCCATTTTCCTCATCTTTGTTCTGTTGTTCATGCTGTTCTTGTCACCCTGGTGTCCTCGAAATATTTAACTTCCTCGATTAGTAATAAAATAGAAGCAGGATTTATCAAATCTGCCTCATTAGACAATTAAGATGAACATCGAGAATTACACACGATCATTAAGATTACATAAAAGGGGGTAATTATCAATCACAATCGATCTGCTGACCTGCTAGAAACATCATCAATGATTCCCTGAAAGACCACAAAATATTGATCTAGTTAAAATTTCTTTGCAGCAACGGAAGGTTTCATCTATTCAGGCCTGAAGCTATGCAACAAGTCCTCTCACCCTTCCACATGTTGATGAATGAGATGTTGGTATAATCAAAACCAACAATTGATACGATCAATTATCAAAGAACAAAAATTATCCACAGAGAATAAAAATGTGAGGATCAACAAGATGGGGACATTACTCACTCAATTCCAACTACCAATACTCTCCACATCAAACTGTGAATATTTTGTTAATTCAAAAGTGTGCCCACTTTTACTATTTCCATTTTAGTATTGATGAACCAGAAATCTTGAAAGGGGAGATACATATATAGACGATTATACATACAGGATAATAACATGCAGGTAGTAATGCACAGACAAGTCCATCACCCCGGATCATCCTTCTTTGTCAATAGCTTGCCCTATCTATTATTATTATTATTATTATTATTATTATGGTAAAGTTATTAATCGGCTCGGGGTACAAATTATTCTCTCGGGTTTTGATTTGGGCCGCCTAAGATTTATTATTTTTGAAAAAAAAATTAAATTTTAATTTGTGCTGTCCGATTATAAAGATGGCTAAGATCAATATTTATTATTATTATTGTTGTCGTTGTTATGCAAGACAACAACAACAATAATATAGTAATAAATAAAATTAAGAATTTTAATAAATAATCAATGTCTCTCTCCACCTTCAGACTTTGTAACTTGTCACACCGATCATGATATTCTGCCCACAGTCGATACCGCTCTTTGTCATAAAATCTGTCGGCTTTATCACGGCTGTAGATTGGGTATGCGTAATACACAAGACAAGCGAACATGCATGCATTGACGCTCAAGCTCAAGCTGCTACTGGCTCAGATCTTCCCCATGCTGGAGGCGAGGACGAGAGCTTTTTACCCTTGTTTTCTAGTGGCCTCTTTCGTCGTTTGGAGGCTTGGCGATGTCAATGCAATGCATGGAAGAGGTCTGCTACGTCGAAAAGTATTAAAGATGATATCCATAAAATGGATATTGAGATACAAAGGCTTGAGGAGGTGGAAGTTTCATTCATTTGTATTGGAGTTTCATCTGTTTGTATTGGCTGTCTGAGCAATCATATAACAAATTTAAATTTTATTATCATTTACTTTTTGTCAGGAAAAGATGAAATCGATGCATGGAGCCTCCTGTTGAGGATCATCAGTTGCAAGCAGGAAGCCACAGGGTGGTCCAAATCATGGAGTTTTTTTAAAATCTTGATTTTATGATTTGTAATGCTTGCAATTAAAGATGATTTCTAGACAATTGGTTACTGTGTAGCTCCTCCTTTGGTCATTTCCATCGGAATCCGTGTGCTTGATCCCAATACTGTTGGAGTGCTAAAAATCTATCAATTGGAGACTCTCACAAATTTTAAGGTAAATTCACCTTCTTCTCATGCTGATCACTCCTCTTCCCAGGAATTCCTTGGTTGTAAGTCTTCATTTATATCTTTTGGGGTATTGATTATCCATCTATATGTACATTTTGGGCCAAGTGTTGTGTTGATGCTGAGCCTGGGCTGATTTGGCTTCAAGCAAACAGCTATACAGCCAATGAGATTCTTGAAATGGTTGATGCAGCTGCGGTCCAGACGTGCTCTTATTTTTCCTCTCCAGCTTCTCTCTTCTCCTTGCTATATACGTTATTTTTTAGCACGAGTGCTCATGTAAAAACATCATTTTGTCTGTTAAAACCATATCTTAAAGAGATGGGCGGTGAGGATAGTCTCAGCTCAAGAGTCTCCTTAGATGCTGGCAAGTCACCTGCTGAAAAAAGAAGCCTGCCACTGTGGAAAATGTTCACTTGGTGAGTTTTCTTTTTTAAGCGCATGACCAGTGGCAATATTTTTTGATCTTAGTATCACATGATTGCTTTCTATTGTCAAGGTGTGGTGGTGATGTTTCTGGAGTAATTTAGTTTCACAGGGTTGATTATGATTCAGGAAATTACAAAACATCTAGGACTTCAAACAATATATTCTAGGTAACTACTAATTCAACATATCCACTTCAATGATCAGTAGAATATGACGAGTAGCTAAGATACAATCCTTTGTTTTGATGAATGCTAATAAAATCCTCCACAGAGAATGCTGCGAAATCTCAAAGTATGAGGTTGATATAGAAAATTTTTGTTTCTTTTGGCTGGTGAGAAAGTATGCTTTAAATAGTATAAAAATGGGGCGAAAATGATACATAACCTGTTTGGGTTTTTTCTTCAATGCTGCTTATGGAATGTGTAGAAGTATGGTTGACGGTTTCTAATCTTAACTAGAATTTTTGTTGGTAGTAGAGACATGTTTGTTGCTGAATTTCAGGGATTATAAGAACATACTTGTTCTTGTAAGATGCATCTTCTATATAAACAAGAAGAAGCAATACTGGGTAGATCAAGTTGATCAGGCTATTTGCCTCCTTTGTAACCCTTTCATGTATTCCATCATATCATGTTGAAATTATTCCACCGAATGTGTTTTCGGCCTAAAAAGAGCTGCAATTCACATTTCAATGGAAATGACACCACCCTTTAAGTATGGACTTGATATTTTGTCATGATCAGGTCTTATCACAATTTTCTCTTGATCATGACCAATAGCTTGGGTTGTGTTTTGAATTGTTTGAAAGCATCAATTAAAACTCTTTTTATTTTTGTTTGTTTAGGTAGAGTACAACTTCCATGAGCCACTTTACCATGTTTATTTTATCGCAGCCCCAGAACTTTCCACTACAATAATTTAAGGGAAAAATTGATCTCTACTTAAGTGGATATATTTAGGGCTGTTAATTGAGTGAGCCTTTCGAGTTTGGTTCGGCTCGAGCTTGATTTGAAATTGAGCTTTGAAGTGTTCGAGCTCGAACTTGATTTAAACTCGAATCTTACAAATTATGTTCAAACAGACAGTGTTCGAACTCGCTCGTAACTCGAACTCGACTCAAAATCTCAGACATAAAATATGCATCGACGGTATGAGTTCATCTTCTCTACCCTTTGCCAACTTTTCTTTCCCTTCATGCCTCTCTTCTATCTTTAGCCCTTGCCGCCTAACAGCCACCACGCCACCCAGCCTACTCTTCTACCTCACTCTCTTCTGTTACATGCACTGCCAGCACTAATGCCCTGCTTCCACCACAGATCAACCACCTACTCTCCCCGCCAACACCTCAACCCGTTTCCACGCTGTTGCCGTCGAGCAGCTACCACTTCTCTTCTTCTTTTTTGCTCATCCTACATTTCTCATTTTGCCATCTTTTCATCTATTGATAAGCGTTTGTGGATAACATACAAATACAAATAAAATATCTTTTTTTATCCCCTTCTCTGCTGTTTTTCCTAACCCCTCATTTCTCATCAAATTCACTAGTTAGAACTTAAAACAATAAAATTGAGAACATCCCCGAACAGCTCTACCATGGGCATAGATGAGTTTATTATTTCTCCAAATGGAGAGCACATAAGTTTAAAATTCTGTTTACATCTCCTGTTGATTTGAATATAAAAAGAGAACATAAACCAAGGTTGGAGGTGGGTTAAGTAATAAATGAACACCAGAGAAGAGCTAGCTAACCGCATGGAAGCAAATGCTTGATAGAAGATCAATTTTTTCATAAGGTGAAGAGTTTTTACCAACCAGGCAGAGTAAGTTTCAGACTGGACAAGAAAGAAGGGTAGATTGGAAAGTATAAAAAAATTGTAGACTGTTCGATTACTTGGATGGCCATTGTGAAAAGTAGCGGTCCTATTCAAATTCCGCTGAAGCGGATACTAATGTTCCTCATAATTTAATTGACCACAGTGTAAAGTTTTTGCCAAAATAAGAATGGGTATTATGGAAATCAACATCATAGGTGAAATCTATACTTATGTAGTTCTTCTGAACACACTCATATCTGTGTTTTTGTATTTAACCTTCTTTTAATCATAGTCTGGAGGAAGGAAATAATCACAAGTGAAATCTCTACTTGTGCAGTTCTTCTGAACACTCTCCTATCTGTGTTTTTGTATTTAATCTTCTTTTAATCATAGTCTGGAGGAAAATGATACGAACTGTAAAGCATCTTCCCCTGACTTTTAATATCTGGTTTCCTCTATTACTATTGTTTGTTTGATTTTGCTCCAGATCAAACCTTTTCAGACTCAAAGTGATCAGATGCATATGGGGGAAGAATGAGAGAAGCCTGCGCAACTTGCATGGTGCACTTGCAGGTTAGTTCCTATTTTATGTACTTCAATGTGGTGCATTTTTTAATTCATTTTTTCAGAAAAATGTTAAATTGCTTGATTTTGCCCATTTTTTGGATGCTTCTTGATTAGTTGCCTTCTTTTGGTTGTGTTGGCTCTGGCAGGCTCAAGCCCCAACATCACTTATGGCATCTGGGTATGATCCTCATGACTGGGGACTCTGTTTATCCATCCTCATCGGCTACTGATGGTATCCTCGACTTATAACTCGCGCTGATCACTTATGGCAACTGGCTATGATCTTCATGACTGGGGACTCTGTTTATGCATCCTCATCGGCTACGGTGTACTTTTTCGAATGCTTGCCGACTTGTGTTTGACTATCTTCCAGAAGAAGTGAAAAACAGCTGTGACTTACATTTTGGGTGTAAAAGAGGTGTTTATCAGGTCTTTGCAAATGCATTCCATCAAATAATGATGTGCCTCAATCCTTTAAAAGCTCTCCAAAAAAATGATGTTTCTCATAGCCAAAGGTAGGTGTTTCAATCCTCCAAAAGCTCTCCATGTACTGTTCTACTTTGCTCACAGTATAGATTGTTAATCTGGGTTTACTGGGTTCCGACAAGATTAATAGCAGAGTATCTATGTTGGGCGTTGGCAACCCTGCCCTGCAATGTAGAGAAATAGTCAGTGTTCAAATTTATCCAATATATCTTCTAATCGTTTTTGTCATTGTGTGCTCAAAGGTCCAACATGTCTCTCTTTCTCTGGTTCTCTTCTCATATTTTGTTCTCTGATCTTCAAGCAGTTTTCCCACCTTTTTCACCTCGGTCTCGTTTAAATATTCACCACTGGCAAACATCTATTTATATAATCTAATATAAGCAGCTAAGAATTATCAAATCTAAGGGAAAAATCACACTATACCTAAGAGGACAATTACCGATGGTAACATGATGAAACTGATCAGAGAACTTTGAGAATTAGTCATGATAAGCATGTAAGACAAGGCGAAATGTAAGTAAATTACAAAATTGTTGATCACCACTCGTTATATTACTTTGCAAAGATATCAAGTAATCTGCGAGAGACGTCTATCATTCCGTGAAAGATAAGATAGAAAATATTGATATTGTTAAAATTTCTTTCCAGCCATAGAAGACTTTCGGGCCTGATGGAATAAAATGCTCTCACTTTTCAACGAGCGGTAATTTGTTGTAAGGTCTTATAATTATTATGGTTATAATGCCCAATTAATTTTAAGTAAATTACCCACCCATTAAATGTCTTAGGGGTAATTTTGTTGTTTCAAGAATAAATGAGTATTCTTATTTATGATCTCTTAATTATTCAACTGATCTTACACTCAATATATGACTTAGACACTACATGAGAATGTAAATTTAATGACGGATAATTATCATTCAAAAATTAAGTTGGAATCTGATACAAACTAATTTTGTATCACATATTTTAGGGAAGAAAATGGGATAAAACATGACAAAACTAGGGATTAAGGGAGGCGATAAGAAAAAATGAAGCCTTATAGATACAGGATAAATTAAGGTGGAGAAAGACAAACTTTGTTATTCTATTCCTTCCAAATACAACGGTTTGCACTCCATAACTGGAGGGCTTTCTCACGTACTACTTTTAAAATTAATCAATTTCCCTTTGCTCTATTTAATCAATACATCTTGTTTTAATTATAAATGGGTGGGAAAAGCTAATAAATATAAAGTTAAAAAGACAAATACGTGTGCATAGAGATGGTAGGAATTAATATATACCAACGAAAAATATCAAATTCACATTTAGGACAACTTTTAAAATGATAAATAATATTGTTATAAATAAATTAGTTTTTATAAAGACAACAATTGTATCATGGAAAAGTAAAACTTAGGTAATAATATATTTAATTTAATTTATTAATATTTTATGACTAATATTATAATTAAATATTTTATCAAGTAGTTTTTTCAAATGATTGTTTTCATTACAATCTATTTTATAATAATATAGATATAATTTAAAAGTCCAAAAACTTGAAAAAGAAATTGAACTTGCACATTAATATAATAAATTTCATAAATTATAAGGCGATCAAGCATTAAAATGTAATCAACTTTATAAATTATACGGCAAACCGGTAAAAAGAAAATGGTGTTTAATATGTACCATCTACCCGACTACGAGACAACTTAGATTTACCATTGGGAGAGATTAAATAACACTAATGTATACATAATACTCACCTAAGTCATTGAGGTGTTTTTGATTGATAAATGACCAGATACATAGAAATGAAAGATAAATAAAAAGAAGGAGAATTAAGTAAAGAAGGAAAGATAGAAAACAAAGAACAATGACAATGTATAATGCATGGATCGATAACAGAAACCACAAACATGAAAAAAAATAGTAGAAGAAGGGAAGAGAAAGTGTAAAGAAAACGAACAATTAGAAAATATATAATAGATGAAGAGTTGGACTGAAAAAAAGCAAATCAAGAACTACTAACTAGGGTACTGTATTAAAAAAAGGATGCGACTCAAAAGCTAGTAAAAAGCAAAACAACAATCTGAAATGATATATACAATGATATAAACTTAACACACCAGTTCATGTTAATCATTATAGTGCAATGAGATTAACTAAACAAAAACCAAAATTTAAAAAAAACTAGCGCAAATAGAGCTTATTGCCAACCTTAATCAACTTTCTAAAAAAGGCAATCAAAATTGTGTTATTACGGTGTTGTACTACATATGTTTATGTGAATGTCAAATCTTTCAATTTTATTTAAATGTAAAAAAAACCAATCTAAGTCCTAATAAGAGGCTAATAATTATAACTTTTAACTAAAAAATTGTAAGGACTCTAACCTAATGAATATTTCTTGAATAATGTAAAAAACAAAACTCTAAACAAAATCCATGTACGAACAATTTGGAAAAGAAACTTATTATTACTCTTTTCATTATAATTATATTTATATTACCTACTAACATGCTCGACGTTTTTATTCTAATAACCTTAATTTAATACCTCTTGGGATAAGATCCAATATCTTAAGAAAGATGTGCATATTGATTTTCTAGTTAGAAAGAGTCATTACAATTTTTTAAATTTATAACAATAAAAGTGAAATTCTAGTTATCCAACTATTGAAAGAGTCATTACAATTATTGTTTCTTTATAATAATAGAAAAGTGAAAATAACCTTTTACAAAGCTTGAGTAATTAAGGTATGTCTAAAAATATGAACGGCCATGTCTTACATGGTTTGTTTAGTTGGCAAGAAAGGAGTATAAATAGCATGAAAATTTTAAAATAGTCATTTTTTATATTTATATTTAATGTATTTTATATTGAAAGTTATATTAAATTACTTAATTTGTATACAAATTAAATATGATTTCATCCAAATGTGAAATGAGCCTAAAAAATCATTATTACTTTATGTGGCCTACTCATGTGCTTTCTAATTACAAAAAAGAAATCTCTTTTCTATTTAACTTTATAAGTAAGAAAATTGAGAATTTTTGTACTTGTTGAAAGAATATATTGGTGGGCTACATAAAAGTAATCATGATTAATTTAAACTCAAAAACCGTTATAAATGCCATAAGTTTTCTTAAAATATATTCCATGTATATTAATTTTAATAAGCTTAACTAATTAAAATTTTCATGTCATTTATATTTCTTACACGCTGACCAAATGAAGCCTTATAGTTAATGTTGTTGTAAAATACTTCAAAAACAAAATATGGTTGTAAGACCTAATTAGAGATAAGCAAATCATCCTCAGTACATATCATGGGAGGCAATTTTGAAATTATATTTTAGGAATAAATGAGTGTCGCTCGATTTTATAACCAATAATAATATTAAAGGCCTTTCTACTGAATTTCATTTAAGGGTTTAGTTGGCATGAAATTAGTATAAATGACATGAAATATTTTAAATAATCAACCTTATAAAAAACAATAATATTTAATATATTTTTTAATAAATTTTTTATGTTAATTAATTTATATACAAATAAGTATCATTACATTCAATAAAGCATAAAAATAATGATAATTACTTTGCATACCCCACCCATGTCCTTACAAAAAGAAAATCTCTCTTTTTTTATCCATGACATAAGAAAATTTTCTTATCCATGAGATAAGAAAAATAGAAAATTTTTCTCATTAGAGAGCACATGAGCGATGATGGGTGGGCCACATAAAATAATTATAATTAATTTAAATATTATTAATTTTTAAAAATATATTGTATATATTTTAATTTCAATAAGTTGACCACTTAAAATTTTCATGTTGTTTATATTCATTTTGTACTAAGACCTTAAAAATCATATTTAAATAATTTTAATATAATGTTAAAAAATATATAAATTAAAACAATCAAAGAATGTAAAACCCCAGATTCAGGTTAGGGTTTTACCTGTTTGTTGTTTTTCCGGTTCGGGCTAATCTCAAGTCGATTTAAATCAGTTCAACTTTCTGACCATAAATATGGGGCCCAGATAGCCATAAGTAACTTATAAAGGTTAGGTATGCTCGATATATAGATGATAACTTCAATTATATTACAACATAGCATGAGCTATCAGTATATACTCGAGTTGTACGAATTTTTTTGCTTACGTTAGTCAAGGCTTTTGAGCTAGATCTAAGTCGTTGCGGTGTTTAGTATCCGTTTGGGCTTTTCAACATATCTCTTTTATAAATATCTCAGGGATTTTGGACTACCAGATTCCCCAATGAGCCCAATTTAATTTAAGTTTCAGATTTTAATTCGATTAAATTCATAGTTTTGAGACCCATTTATCTTTCTTTCTTCAATTTTTGTCTATAGAGTCACTTTTACACTTCAAGTCAGTTTTGCCAGTGTCGATCTGATCTTTCCAACATATATATATATATATATATATATATATATATATATATATATATCCCCTATGTGGACCCCACTAGGCCCACGAGTTGTCAGGTATTCAAATCGTGCCAAGTGGCAAGATCAAGTTTGGCCACGTCAGCTCTAACATTGGCCCTCCCATTTTCGTGGGATTTTCCCTACATTTTGGAGGATTTTCAACCCCTAATACTGCCACCACTTCGGCTCACCTCCGGCTATTCTTCAGCCACTGGACCAACCCACTGTGACCACCTCACAGCCGGCTATCGACCCATACCCGCCACCACCACCAATGTCACCGCAGTCACTACCGACGATGACATTTTGTTAGTCTCGCTCCTCCACCACCACCTTTCAATTCATTTTCCAATGTTGGCGAGCCTCCTTCAGCGAGGCCAACCACCCCGACAAGTTCACCTCGCTGAGGTTGACATTTTGAGACCAGCCTAGCCAACCATCATTCGTTGAGCATTGGGAGCGACTTCACCTAGCTTGGCGGCACTTTCATCCATTTCCGACCATTTTTAAGCCAACTTGCGGCTGGGCTCCATCGGTGACTACCCCAGTTGTTCCTCATTTTTGCCTCGCCATTGTTGGAGTTTTATGGCAACAGGCACCTCCAATCCATTTGGCACCCATTGTGCCTGTTTACTCGCTCCAGCCTGTTTGCATCCATTGCCCATGTTTGCGTCCACTACCATGTATGATCATTGTTCAAGCATAAAAAATGGTGTCAAGGCAAAATAAAATCAATTGAATCGAATAAATCATTGATTAGTGATTTATGAAGGAATAACCTATACTAGTTATTTTGAATATTGTAGAGCTTTGGAGAAATAACTCATATTGGCCAAACTTGAAAGAATGAAGTCTTTGAATGAGAAAGTTGGAAATACGGGTAAATGTTGAAGTAATCTTGGATAAGTCTACTTATTTACAGATTTGCCATTGGACACAACTAAATTCTAATTATTTACAAATTTGCCATTGGATACAACCAACTTGATTTATTTGAGATTTTTTTATAAATTTTAAATAAAATCTCAAATAGAACAAAATCTTCCTAAAATTCAGATTTGCACATAGAGATGTCAAAGAATACTCTTGGAGCATCCCTAGTAATTAGCCGCACCCCGTCCTCTATAACTAGTGCCTCTGATTCTTTTTTTCACTCACAGATTAGAGACTCTCCAAGAGGTCAGGCCAAACATTGATAGACTTTGAGGAAAAACTCAAATAAAGTTTGTCCGCCGAATCATTAGGTTAATTAAGCCAAGAGGCTAAACTAGTCTTGTTGAGTCCATGTGCTCATCCGGATCGGTTTAGTCCCCTTGCCAACCTAGTCTGGTTAAGTTCATGTGCTTGCCCGACCTGGTCCAGCCCCCTTGCTAGCCAAGTATGGTCCTAGTCTGATTGAGTCCATGCGCTTGCCAACTCAATTCAGCCTCTTTGCTAGCCTAGTTTGGTTGAATCCATGCACTTGTCTGGTTTGGTTATGCCTTTTTGCTAGCCTAGTCTGGTTGAGTCTACGTGCTCGCCTGACTCGGTTTAGTCCCCTTGTTACCCTAGTCTGGTTGAGTCCATCCGCTCATCCAGCTCGGTTTAGCCCACTTGCTAGTTTGGTTGAGTCCATATGCTTGCCCGACTCAGTTTAGTATTCTTAGTTGAGTTATAGATTTGCTTAGCCTTATTGAGTTGAATTGCTTGCTGGCTTAGTTAGTCAGTTTAACTTTTGCTTGACCAGCCCCAATTGATTAAACAAATTTTTTATGCTTATTGGTCAAGTCTGTATTTATTAAAGAGAGTATTTAGATTGAGCTGCACACACTACGTATACTATAAGTAACAAATACTCCTTTAAGTAATTACACTTGCTAAATTGAATTTATTGTCAAGTGGCAAATTTGAAGTCCAAAACTTCATATTGCAATGGAGATGAAGGAAATATTTTTGTAATTAAGAGTTTTTATGTAACTTTTTGTACCTCAAAGTAATTATCAATGAAAAGTTGAACTTATGTCATTTTTTTGACCAAATTTTATACTTAGTAGTTAATTTAATTGTGATATTTTTTAGTGACAAATGCACCTAGGTGTAACCCCGAACTCTAGCATTTACATCGTATAAGCCCTCAACAAGCGAGGCAACAACCCCCATTTTTATTTTCTGAGTCATGTGCAAAATGCCAGACGTTGTGCCATAATTTTAGCGCAAACATATCGGAGTCTACCTATTTACCTTGTTCGAGTCTACTTATCTACTGAGTCCAACCCAGCCCATCCTAGCCAGTTGAGTTGGCCAAGTCAACTCGGCCGACTCGCCCTAGTTGACTCGACACCTCATTTTCAGCTTTTTTCCTCTATTTTTGTTCATTTTTTACTATTTTTTGTAATTCTAGATTTTCTACGTTAGTTTGTATCCATATTCACATT
Source organism: Piper betle (assembly GCA_033002965.1). Classification (NCBI taxonomy): domain Eukaryota; kingdom Viridiplantae; phylum Streptophyta; class Magnoliopsida; order Piperales; family Piperaceae; genus Piper; species Piper betle. The sequence continues at coordinate 8,950 of JAURVB010009961.1, read as the reverse complement.
ATTTTGCATATTTTGATGTTAAGAGTGTTTTTATTTATTTATTATTATTATTTGTTTCTTGATATTTATATATATGGGGATTAGGATGTATGCTCATATGATTATTTATTATTATTAATGACATATTTACTTATTAATATTAATTTTATTCATGTTTATCAAATCTTATTGATTTATTTATTTTTGTTTAATTACATATTCATGTATTTGATAACTATATTGTTATTATTGATGATTAATTGATATTAACTATTAATTTATTTATATATTTATCAAAATATTATTTATTTATTTATTATTCACTGACATATGTACTAATATTTACTCGTGTTTAATCGTATATTTTTTAGTGTTATTTATACTATTATTGTTATTTATTATTTATTACTTTTCTTGATGTTTACTCGTATGTCTATTATTTTGATTTATGGTTCTTTTATTTATTTGAATTATTTTATTTATTTATTTGTTTATTGCTTGTCATGTCTTGTTTTACGTGTCGTGCATTGTTTATTTGTTTATTTGGTATTGCTATGGTTTGTGATGTTATTGTTGATATGAGCACATACTACGACCATGTATCATTTAGAATTGTTAGTCTTTTGCTTAGCAGTGAGTTAGGTTTTGGAGTTCGAGCTCGTCATAGGTGCGTCGTCACTCTTGGAGCTTGAACCACAGGTCCATTAGGACTATTCTAAGATTTATTATTTTACTCTATTGTGGATTTGATTTTTAAATCGTAAGGCATGTTAAGTGATTGTTTCATCGGACCACACTTAACACGGGCTATCTAGACACATTTTATTTCTGTTATTAATAACACTCAAGGATAAGATACGTCGTGTTGTTTTCGAACTTGTCTCCACCTCATGTTGCCTTCTGCCTACTTATATGATTCCTTTTCTAGCTCTATATATAATTTTTATTGAGTTTTTAGTGAGTCAAGAATCATGAGCACGCGTATATAGTGAGAGAGTTGTTCCATTTCCTAAGGATCCTAGTATCTATGCATCTTGAGTTTCCTCACATCTGAAGAGTCATGAAGTAGACAAGTATTGTCATGTACAATACATGTCTAAACTTGTGGTATCAGAGGGTGCTAAAAGCGGCTACCTAAGAGTACTCGGTCATTGTGTTCATGGCTAGGCTTTATATGGAGGTTTGGAGAGAGTTTAGGTTATTTATTTTTTCCCAAGAGTGAGACCAGTTATTGCTGTGAGAGGCATTTGCTGAGAATAACATAACACTAGTTTAGATCGGGATGGTAGTAAGTTTACGGCTTGATGGCTCCTAAGTATATGCCCTTTGAATATTCTCATAGAGATTATTTATGGTTTTCCTTCCTCATGGAATATCTAGTTCCATTTGTTAGTTTGTACTAGTTATTTTTTGAACCTAATATTTGTTGTTGACGTTGTTTTATTATATATATAGGGCTTATGTTTTTGTGTATTGGGTCGACTTTGGTGGAAGAAGAGATACTTTCTGCACACACTTGTACTCAGCACGCTGTAGTTTTTTTTCTTTTATTTATGTTTGATGTGTATTTATGTATATTTAGTCGAATATTGGTTGAGCATCTAGTGGTGTCTTTCATTCTAGACACATTGAGATAGTTGTTTCTGTACATTAACGTAAGTCTTATAAATTAATCGGTTTAGATATAACTCGACTCGATCGTAATTGTTCTAATGTGGTTATTAAGTGGACTAAAATTGAGGTGTTAGAAATAAACCGGTATGCATTGTAAAAAATACTCCGGTTGTCGATCTCAATTCTCAAATACCTTACTCTCTTTTGTCTACTATCTTTCTCCTTTTTTTAAAAAAATTATTAATATGAAGCGCATCTCAAAAATACTTTTACTTGTGAACAACTGACCATAGAAACCAAAATTCCTCTTTCTGGAAGTTTCTGCCGTTGTCCACAAGGAAACTAATTTCCCACTTTCCCTCACTTTCTTTCTCTCCTCTAAAAGCCCTCCTCGACTCCAGTCTTACTCGTCCGCCTCCTCGTCGTCTCCGACACCGATCATGGCGAACCAAGGCGAATCCTCCGAATCGTAAGTCTACCTTCTTCCCCTCTAGTTCGACAAGCTCTTATTTTGCTGCAGAAAGGTGGTCTTTTCGCTGTATATGGTGGGGAGACGGCGGATTCGCTGTTGTTCTCGGTGGGGGCGGGGGTAGGTCGGTGGGTCGGTTGTTGGGTTTGGATATGTGTTGTTTTGGCGGTGATTTTGATCTTGAAGATTGGATTTTGGGGGGATGTTTGTGGTGCATTTCTGATGTGGGGGTGGGGATTGCAGGAAGGGAACGAAGCGGGACTTCAGCACGGCGATTCTGGAGCGGAAGAAGGCGGCCAATCGGCTTGTTGTTGATGAGGCGATTAATGATGACAACTCCGTGGTGTCTCTCCATCCCGAGACTATGGAAAAGCTCCAGCTTTTCCGCGGCGACACTGTTCTTCTGAAGGTGTTGTGATCTTCCGATTTTTGTTAGAACTTCAGACCTGTTTAGACCATTTTATTGTTCATCATTGTTGTTGGTTAGTTAGCATTAGTTGGAAGACGAAAGCTTGTGATGTTGGGGTTTGTCAGTAGAGTGTAGGGTTGGACCTATCTATATTATTTATGTTTTAGTGTCAGTTTGTGATATTGCTTTTTGTAATTTAAATGATTGTTTTCCGATGATGATAATTTTTTTAGAAGGCAGTGTGGTGTTGGAGTTAATTATATTATTCAGTCTAAGTATAAGGTTGCTTTGCAATGATATTACTATCTGTAAATTTGAATGATTACCTGTCCATTGACGATAGTTTGTAGAAGGGGATGTAGTTGAAGATTTTTTTTAGGTGTTTCCGCTTGTTATTTAGGGGGTTTGCTAGTAGCATATAGGGTTGGAGATAATTGTAATATTTAGGTTTTGTAACAGGTGTGATATTCCTTTTTGTAATTAGAATAAATGTTTTCCGTTGATGATGATTTTTTTTAGAAGGGTGTTTAGTGTTGGAGCTATCTATAATCTTTTAGGTTTAGTGTAAGGTAGCCTTAGAATGATTTTGCTTTTTGTCATGTTGATTGATTGCTTGTCTATTGATGATAATTTGTAGAAATGGATGCAGGTGAAGGTTTTTTTTGTTAGGTATTTCCATTAGCTGTTCTTGTTTGGATTTCTTAGCTTGTTATTATGTGATGGTGTAGGGCAAGAAACGAAAAGACACAATCTGCATTGCACTTGCTGATGATACCTGCGAAGAGCCAAAGATTAGGATGAATAAGGTGGTCAGGTCAAATCTCCGTGTGAGACTAGGAGATGTGGTGTCTGTTCATCAATGTCCTGATGTGAAATATGGAAAGCGGGTGCACATTCTGCCAATTGATGATACGATTGAAGGAGTCTCTGGGAACTTGTTTGATGCTTACCTGAAACGTAAGTTTGTTATTACTAGATTTCTATATCTTTAAGCTCGTTAGTCTGTATCTGTAATTTGGGGGCACCTTTTTTGACTGTTTAGTCTGCCACAGAGTTTCTGTGACTATAATCTATAGTTAGGTTTAAGCATGCTAATTTGAGCACATTGTGTTTGTTAATTAATGAGGATAAAGCAGATTCTCATTTTTCTTGCCATCTTGTTTATTAATAATTTTGTTGCAAGAAAGTATTATAGAATATTTACCAATTATCTATTTGATAATTGCTTGCAGCATACTTCCTTGAGGCATATCGTCCACTTAGGAAAGGAGATCTTTTCCTTGTACGTGGTGGAATGAGAAGTGTTGAATTTAAAGTGATTGAGACTGATCCTTCAGAATACTGTGTTGTCTCTCCGGATACAGAAATTTTCTGTGAAGGGGAGGCCGTGAAAAGGGAGGATGAAGACAGATTGGATGAGGTAGGATATGATGACGTGGGTGGAGTCAGGAAACAGATGGCCCAAATCAGGGAATTGGTTGAGCTTCCACTCAGGCATCCCCAGCTGTTTAAATCAATTGGTGTCAAACCTCCTAAAGGAATTCTTCTCTATGGACCTCCAGGATCTGGAAAAACTTTGATTGCTCGTGCTGTTGCTAATGAAACTGGAGCTTTCTTCTTTTGCATTAATGGTCCTGAGATCATGTCAAAATTGGCAGGAGAAAGCGAGAGCAATCTTCGCAAGGCCTTTGAAGAGGCAGAGAAAAATGCTCCTTCCATTATATTTATTGATGAACTTGACTCCATTGCTCCTAAGAGGGAAAAGACACATGGTGAAGTGGAGAGGCGGATTGTGTCACAGTTGTTGACTTTAATGGATGGACTGAAGTCACGTGCTCATGTAATTGTTATAGGGGCGACAAACAGGCCTAATAGCATTGATCCTGCTCTTAGAAGGTTTGGAAGATTTGACAGAGAAATTGATATTGGGGTTCCTGATGAGGTTGGGCGGCTTGAGGTTCTACGCATTCATACAAAGAACATGAAGCTTTCTGATGATGTGGGTACCTAGTGCTGTTTATCTACATTTTTCTCTTTCTGAATCTAGATCTTTGTGTTGTGTATACTAACTCGGTTTTGTCTTACATAGGTTGATCTTGAAAGAATTGCAAAAGACACTCATGGTTACGTGGGGGCAGATCTTGCAGCTCTGTGCACCGAGGCAGCACTTCAGTGCATCAGGGAAAAAATGGACATCATAGATTTGGAAGATGAAAGCATTGATGCTGAGATTCTTAATTCTATGGCTGTTACTAATGACCACTTCAAAACTGCCCTTGGTACCTCTAATCCATCTGCTTTGCGTGAAACGGTAAGTTAAATGAGTGAGGACTTGTTTTGCTAGCATATATATGTGTCCATACAATTTCAGTTTGGAAACCTTATTTTTTGTGATCATATCAACTTCAGGTTGTCGAAGTGCCCAATGTCAGCTGGGATGATATTGGTGGCCTTGAAAATGTCAAGAGAGAACTTCAAGAGGTATATAATTTAGATCCTTTTTGTTTAACTCTCATCTGTTACCTGATGATACCCAAACCTTCTGACTGAACTTTGAGCTGATTTTGTTTACAGACTGTCCAATACCCTGTAGAGCATCCTGAAAAGTTTGAGAAATTTGGAATGTCTCCATCGAAGGGAGTACTCTTTTATGGACCGCCTGGTTGCGGTAAAACACTTTTGGCAAAGGCTATTGCTAATGAGTGCCAAGCAAACTTCATCAGTGTTAAGGGCCCTGAGCTTCTTACTATGTGGTTTGGAGAAAGTGAAGCTAATGTTCGTGAAATATTTGACAAGGCCCGTGGATCTGCTCCCTGTGTCCTGTTTTTCGATGAGCTGGACTCTATTGCAACTCAGGTGTGTTAATGGTTTGTAATTTTAAGTACACTTGTACAAAATTAACATCCTCGAGGCTGTGGTTCAATTATCCAATTTGTTATCCTTGCCACAACAACTGTCTAGAAGGTACTTACCAAATACATATTTTTTTGTTGGCCGTATTCAGAGAGGGAGCAGTGTTGGCGATGCCGGTGGAGCTGCTGACAGGGTACTAAATCAACTTTTGACTGAAATGGATGGAATGAATGCCAAGAAGACTGTTTTCATCATTGGTGCTACCAACAGGCCTGACATTATTGACCCTGCTCTCTTAAGGCCAGGCCGTCTTGATCAACTTATCTACATTCCACTCCCTGATGAAAGCTCGCGGTATCAGATTTTTAAAGCATGCCTGAGGAAGTCCCCTGTTTCCAAAGACGTGGATCTTCATGCTCTGGCAAAATACACCCAAGGCTTCAGTGGCGCTGATATTACCGAAATTTGCCAGCGTGCTGTTAAGTATGCTATCAGGGAAAACATTGAGAAAGTGAGTTTCAAATTTCAGTTGCTTACCTTTTATGTTTGTTTTATATTTATGGTGAAGATGGAAACAATGTGGCTTCATCAAATGTGACCATTCTATAATTGTTTTTCACATGCAGGATATTGAGAGGGAGAAGAGGAGGCAGGAAAATCCTGAAGCAATGGAAGAGGATGGTGATGCTACTGAGGAAGTCGCCGAGATCAGGCGTGGCCATTTCGAGGAGTCAATGAAGTTTGCTCGGAGGAGTGTTAGTGATGCAGACATTCGCAAGTACCAGGCATTTGCACAGACGCTGCAACAGTCGAGAGGATTTGGAACCGAGTTTCGCTTTGCTGAGCATTCACAAACTGCTGCAGGATCTGCAGGGCAGGACCCCTTTGCTACATCTGCTGGTGCTGGCGACGATGAGGATTTGTATAGTTAAGCCGTAGGAATTTGGCATCAGAAACTGAAATATACGTAACATTTTATAGCTACTTGTTGTCGCTCTCGTCTTTAGGGTGGGGGTGCATGGTTTTTGCTTTGTTTAAGAATTATGGTCAGCTTGTGAAGTTGGCTTGGAATCTGTTTTTTGAGGTTCTGTTTGAGATATTCTGCTCTCTGTACTTGTATTAAAATGCATATCCAATGATGTTTTTGGATTCGGAATTTGCACGCTCATCAATTTTTTTTTCCTTTCATATATACCAGGTATTTATGAGAACAATAATGCTACAATGTGCTGCCAGTTTGTAGTGCACGTAGCGCAATGATCGTGGGCCGTTGGATTTCAATCTAGCGGCCCACACTCTCCCCCTGGCCTGCCCATGATCAATCCGTCGGCCTATCTTCACTCCCTCCCGCCCGCCCTCCTGTCGTGCCTATCCTGTTGTCGATGGCTATAAAATGCCGCCCCCCCCATCCCTGGACACCTTGCCGTGTCGAACACGCCACGTCGAGGGAGTGTTATTTTTTAATGTTATTGGAATTTTGTAGAATTTAATTTTTTTTTTGTAAATGGACCTCAGTGAGAACATTTAATCATGTGATTAGGTTAAACGGTGAATTTAATAAACAATGGGAAAAAAATTTTGAGGACATAATGGTTGCCTTGATTTCTTATATTTATGTTTTTATCGGTGTAAAAAAATATGTTTTCGAGTCAAACATATTTATGAGTGGAGTCAAGAAGGCTAGAAGTGCATCTATCAACAAAGAACAAATTCAGTCAAATACGAGCATCTGGTAAGAATTAAGCCTTTTGAAGTACTTTGACTTAATTAAAGAATGTTTATTATGACTATTTTAGTTAAAGATATTTTTAATTTTTATAAATTTTGTATTTTTTAAGAATGGACAATCTTGAAGATAAAAGAAATGATGAAGCAAAATTAGGCCAACATATTACAACATTCTATCCTATTGTAGAAGATGAGTTTAAACCTAATGTTGGAATAAAATTTGATGGTTTGCATATTGCACTCAACTTCTACACTAGTTATTCAAAAATGGCCTAATTTGGTGTACGTAAACATAGTACAAATTATCATAGGAGAACAAAATAGTTATGGTCTCAAGTGTTTGTACGTTGTAAAGAAGGACATTCAAAAGAAGATAAGTGTAAAATACAGGTTAGATATGAAGATGATAACAATAATGATAGTATGAGTACGAGCAAACGAAAGAGAGAAATACCCTACAAAAGAAAAAAGAGAACTTATCATATCATTAGAGAAGATTGTCAAGCACGCATCAGGGTAACTAAAAATAAATAAGGCACATGGATGGTCATGCATTTTGAATAAGGACATAGTCATGCACTCCTTACACCATCAAAAACTCATATTCTCAGGTCACATAAACATGTTACAAGTGTGTACCGAAATTTGATTGACACATTTGGATAGGCTAACATAGAAACTTTTCAACTAATGTCTCTGCTAGAAATTAAAGCAGGTGGGGCTAAAAATATTGGTTGTATAGAGAAAGATATTAGGAATGCCTAGACGAAAAATAAAGAAGAGATAAAAGGAAATCAATGCCTAATTATTGCTGGAATGTTTCGAGAAAATAAAAGAGATGAATGACTCTTTTTTTATTGCTATGAAGTAGATGATGATGGTAGAATGAAGCACTGTTTTTAGGCGAATGGAATTGCAAGAAAAAATTATCAGCTTTTCTCAGATGTGATGATTTTTTATACAACATATGATACAAATAAATATACACTTGTTTTTGTACTATTCACCGGAGTAAACCATCACAGGCAAACAATTACATTTAGATGTGTTTTTTGTGTAATGAGAAGACTGAGTCATTTGTGTGGCTTTTTGAAACATTTTTAAAATACATAGATGGAAAGCATCCTGGGGCAATTGTTACTGATCAAGATCCTGTAATGAATAAAGCAATTAAATTGATATTTCCTTCAACATATTATCGTTTTTACATTTGGCATATCCTTGAAAAGGAAAGCAAAAATTAGGTGTCATTGCTCACAGAAGGGAGTTTTATGAGTCATTCCATAATTTAATTTATGGTGCAGAAAATAAAGAAGAATTTGAATCACAAGAGAGTGAAATAATGAAAGACAATTACTTGGAGGAAAATGAGTGGTTAATATCCACATGTAATTTGTCGAGCGTGGGTGCCCATATATAGTAAAGATATATTTTTGGCTGGTATAAGAAGTTCGCAATGAAGTGAATCTCAAAACTCATTTTATTCAAAGTATGTCAACAAAAAAAATAACCTTATTGAATTTATACATAGATTTAAGAGAGCTATCAAAAGTCAGAGATTGAACGAGGCAAAAGAATCTTATGAAAACTCATATAAAAATAGAATGTAATATGGCAAAGGCTTTATACTTGAAAAATATTTTATAAGTTTCAAGAAGAGCTACAATACAGTTTGATTTATTGTTCATCTTACAAGAAGTTAGATGGGGAGGATGTTAAACAATATGATGTAACATGTAAAAATAATAAAGATTTAGTTGCCCGTGTTAGATGCACATGTAGTTGTCAACTTTTAGAAAATGAAGGTATTCCATGTAGGCATTTGCTATATGTACTGAAATTGAATGAATGTGATATTTTTCCTCAACTCCATATCATGAAGAGATGGACAATTGAAA